>CAWUFW010001007.1:5000-82500 GCA_963921515.1 Calotriton arnoldi
AGAGAAAGAAAGTAAGAGGATGGATATGGTGGTAAGAAAAATGGAGAAGGAGGCAGTGGCGCGTCGCAAACTCCTAATGCCCTACTGAACAGGTACGGACACCAGCAGTAGGACGACAGAGGAGCTCATCAACTAGCTCCCCGAGGAGGACAGAGAGCAAAAACTATTGTCCAAGAAGGCAGAAACATCGCTAACACATGCCTTAAATCGGCACTAGATGCAGCCGACACTGCCAGCAGACAAATGTGCACAGGCACCACCCGAAGAAGACATGCCTGGCTTAGGATTTCAGGTTTCAAGCAAGAGGTTCAAACCTCCATCATCAACAGGCCTTTCACAGGGGAGGCACTATTTGGAAAGGAGGTAGACGAATCCCTCCAACAAATTAAAAAAATAATGAAACTGCAAGAGCAATGGGAGCCCTGCAGAAAAGGGGTACCTTCAAAAGAGGTGGCTTCAACAACAGAAAGCCCACAGGAAGAGGTACATTTGGTCAGGGACAGCAAATGTCACAACAACAACAACATGGCCAAGGAAATGGACAACAAACAGGGTACCAAGGTTGGCAGCAACAACCAAAGCAGCCCTTTTGAGGAAGGGGCTGGGGCAGAGGCCAGCCCTCTAGAGGAAGAGGAACGGCTCTAATTGACTCCCACACAGAGAGGGATCCACACCAAACAGCATTGGGTGGAAGAATATGCCAATTCTTACAACAGTGGCAAAAAATCACAACATTCAATTGAATATTAAATCTGGTAAAGTACGGGTATTGCATAGAACTAACAAACACCACCTGCAAAACCACCAAGAATAAGAAAATTCCTAAAATCGGAACTCTTAGTTAAATTCAGAGATCAAGGACCTACTCCAAAAACAAGCAAAAGAATTGGTACTAAAACAAGAGATGTGAAGCGGTGTGCTCCCACCCCTGTTCCTGACTAAAACAAGAGATTTTCTAAAGAAACTACTCGCCATACTTCCTGGTCCCCATAGAGGACCTGTCACTAAGGCCAATCCTGGACCGAAGGTTTATAAACAAGTTCATTTTAACACAACATTTCAAGATGTCTACTCTCCAGGACATAATCCCGCAAATCCAAAGGGGAGATTACATGGCAACCATAGACCTCAAAGACGCCTACCTACACATTCCTATGAACGAAAAACACAAAGTATCTACGGTTCCTACACAAGGGAACACACTATCAATTCAAAGTACTCCCATTTTGGATAAAGTCAACACCATGTGTTTTCACTAAGTGCCTAGCCGCAGTTGCGGAACACCTGAGAAAAGAGGGAATACACGTCTACCCCTACCTGGAGGACTGGCTCATAAAGGCAAACACAAAACAGAAATGCCTCAGCCACGTTCAAACAGCTATCCACACGCTGCAGGATCTAGGTTTCTCAATAAACCACAAGAAATCATTCACAAGGCCAGAAAGGGAAAAAACTTTCCTATGTGCAAGACTAAACTCAAAGAACGCGCAGGCGTACCCGACGCAGAAAAGGATACAAGCGATAAAACAAGAAACCTCCCTCTACCAGAAGGGTCAATCTCTGACAGTGAGGAGGGTCATGAAACTTATGGGCATGATGGCATCATGCATCCCACTCATCCCTCATGCCCGCCTACATATGCGCCCATTCCAGGAATGGCTTACCAACAACTGTTCTCAAGCCACAGGGAGTTGGAAGGATCTAGTGGTTGTTACACACAAGCTGCAAGTAGAGATACAATGGTGGGCATCCAACAACATAACACAAGGCAGAACCTACAGGAACCCAACTCCTTCTGTGACAATCACTACAGACTCATCCCTCAACGGATGGGGAGTGCACTTCAAACAACTGAAGGTACGTGGTCAATGAAACAAACAAAATTCCATAAAACACATCAACTACTTGGAAATGAACTGTGTTTCTAGCACTGAAAGCATTCCAGAAACACATTCAAGGGAAAACGGTCTTGATCCAAACGGACAACACCACAATGTTCTACCTCAACAAACAGGGACGTACTGAAATCATTCCCACTGAGCAAACTAGCACAGGATATCTGGCAATGGGCAGTACCTCAAGCAATCCATCTGCAAACAGTACACCTACCGGGAGTATACAACACAACAGCAGATCAGCTGAGCAGCAGACAAGACAACTGATCCCACGAATGGGAGCTGAAACAGAACAGTACAATACATCTTAAATCTCTGGAGAACACCAGTGATGGACCTTTTTGCAACAATACAGAACAGGAAATGTCAGTTCTTTGCCTCGGTTTCCTCACCACCTGTCAAAAGGGAATGCCCTGTCGCTAAACTGGTCAGGGACATTTGCATATGCCTTTCCACCAATACCCCTAATCCAAAGAGTACTGGAAAAGGCAAGACAACCAGGAACAAACCTAATTCTCATTGCCCCACAATGGCCAAGACAGACATGGTACTGAAGTCTGCTAGACCTGTCCAGAGGAAAAATTATCAAAATCAAATCGGACAAAGACCTATTGACAATGCAACAGGGCCAAATCTTTCATCCAGAACCAATGAAGCTACATCTAGCGGCTTGGCACCTGAATACGTAGAGTTTGGTCACCTCAACCTGCCTCAAAGAACAATGGAAATTCTAAAGGAGGCAAGAAAACAAACCAGAAAATGCAATGCTGCAAAATGGAAGCGATGCACCACCTGGTGCACAGCTAACAATCTAATGAACTCAATCACCACGCAAGAAACAGTGATCACATATCTAACTCATCTCCTAGACAGGCACATCAACAACTCAAGCATAAAAGTGCACCTCGCTGCCATCGTAGCATACACCTGGGGGAAAACATGCAAAAGTTTCTTCACGAGACCTGTCATAAAACTATTCCTAGAAGGATCAAAAATAATTGCTCCCCTAGAACAGCACCAGTGCCCATGTGGAGTACAGTGCTCACACAACTGATGGCAAAACCCTTTGAGCCCATGCATAAAGCAGAACTCAAACACATTGCTTTGAAAACAGCATTTCTCATTGCCATTACATCCTTACAGAGAGTGAGTTACAAGCATTAACCATACAGGAACCTTACATGCAAATCCACAAGGACAAAGTTATTTTAAAGACAAACCCACAGTTCCTGCCAAAAGTGGTATCCAAATATCACTTGGATAAAACATTCTCCTCCCGGTTTTCTTCAAAAACGCAAAAGCGAAGGGAGAGAGAAGCCGCCATACCCTGGATATAAGGAGAGCACTACTGTACTACCTACAGAGAATGGAACAAACCCACAAATCCAAACAGTTGTTTGTTGCCTACGCACATACCAACACAGGAACACCTGTCACAAAGGCAACAATCTCACGATGAATAGTACAAACCATCCTACTATGCTATGCCACCGCTAACAAAGAATTAACAGCACAACCAACAGCTCACTCCACTAGAAAGAATGGAGCAACCCTGGCATTTATGGGCAATGTGCCCATTGACACTATATGTGCAGCAGCTACATGGGCATCACCACACACCTTACCAAACATTACTGTGTGGACATACAAATGAATAAGGAAGCACAAATAGGACGGAAAGTACTTCAACACCTGTTCGCAAAGTCTTCCTCTTACAACAGCCTCCCAAAGATGGGAGAAACCGCTACGTAATCTGATGCACAGCATGTGAATCCAGAAAAGGGTTCACGCTGCAAAACGAAATGGTTACTTACCAGTAGGAGTAGTTTTGCACCTTGAAGAGTTTTCTGGATTCACATGTGACCCACCCGGCCTCCCCTGCAAGGAATACAAACAAGTGGGGAAGCAAGGTACAATAATTAACTAAATGACCATCCAAAGGACTAAGAACACAAACAGAAAAAAATAGAATCCGAAGATGGCTACCACTCACAACGACCTCCAGGGCGCCATCTGACGTCACACAGGGGACGTACCTGGTACCAAATGGTGGTCGACAGAGCCCAAAACGAGAAGAAAAAAAAAAACTATTCCGGACCCAACAACTAGATGGCAGAATAATGCACAGCATGTGAATCCAGAAAACTCTTCAAGCTGCAAAACTACTCCTAATGGTAAGTAACCATTTCGGGTTTTTTCAGTGAATTTCTAAGGTTTTTTAAATTCTATTTCCTAATTATAACGTCCATGTAACCTTTGGGTTCTTAGTGCAAATATATAATGCTTTTTCGCTTCAAAGTACTCAGCGTAGGCCTTAGTCTCTTTCACACCTATTTATGTAATAAATGTGGCTACAAGATTACTGAACTGCACTTTTCTTTAGACGAATCTAGAGAATTTAAAACACGCTGGGTCCTCAAAGTAGGTAAGGTTTTGTAGCATCTGCCTGACGCAAGACTGACTCGTTTGCACTGTTCTTTACATCCTGCCTCTTAAAGATTACATATTTGTTTAGGTGGTAAAGTGCTTAATTTCGGTCAATTCATGGACATTTTATTAAAAACATTTACCTACTTGTCTTTGTAAAACCTTGTACAGTTTTTGTACTAAAGGTTACTCCTATAAATGAGTCCATATCTAATGATCTTCATTTGTCAGCCCCAATGTAGGAGTGCCAGACTAATGTGCACATTGGCTTTTTTATTTTTACTTCGTGAGATGGTGAATTTATCAAACTAAATTGAGTATGGCAGAAAGGAGCTCAAATGACACTTGCGGTCTTCTAGATTAAACAAATTGTTGGCAAAGGTTTTTGTATTCGTGAGCATTAACAGTTACATTTCTTGATAAATTATGAATAATGCCTCATTTAACAATTTTGTTTACAAAGTGAGCTTAACATGAATACCATTGGAAATGGATAACAGTCGCATTGAAAAAATAAGCATTGGCAAAGCAAATGGGTCTCACCTTTGGGACTTATTGGCTTTGCCAATGAGTTTTCGTTATTTCGATGTGCAAAATGGCTAGAGGCAATAAACTTACAGAACGAAATGTGCTAGGGCGCGGCAATTGTATCATTTTGTAGGTGCATGTACTACACATGCATGTGCCTACAAAATTAGACGAGCCTTTATTGCCTTGGTGGTAGGCGAGTAGCACAGAGGGCCAGTGTGGGGGAAGCAACACAAAGGGTTTTCAATCGCCTTCTGCACTAGATGTTGCCACTTGCCTAAGGAATTAATTTTTTAACTTGTTCTGAATTGATTTTAATACGCTCTTTAATTTTAAAATAAGTTGTACTGCTCAACTGTCATGCGCATTACTTACCTGGCATTAGGACAGTCTCCTACAACTCCCGGTCCACCGCAGCTCAAAGGGGCTGATTGAGTGGAGGGAGTGCCGAAGACGGTCGTAACTTTTGCTCGCCCTCCACTTCCGGCACACAGGTGAGGTTGGCGTGCTAGTTGCGGGGCTTTTACTGGCTCTTCCGCCTCCTCTCCATAAAAGCACAGCATGGCGCCATCGCGCAGCGGGCGCACCACCGGCGCGCCTAAGGCAAGCCGGTCTGCGCCCGTCCGCGCCTGGAGTGCGACTGCCCAGCGCCAGGACCCCTGGTCCACTCACTTCAGAGATGCGGCAAGCTGTAGTTTCCTATATACCAGTAAGGAACTGAGTGCCTTCAATACACATGATAAATTGTGCCAGTACGTTTGTGCCCACCTAAATCCTGCGAATGTCCCCGATAGGGCCAAAGCTCTTTGCTCCACCTGTGGGTTTGTACTGGAGGCCCAAGATTAGGTACAGTCAAATCTGGTAGAAACAGTGTTCAGCAAATCACAGCCCACAAAGCATAAAGAAGAAAATGTCAAGGTTCACTCGGCCCTTATCAATGCACGTTCTCTGGTTAAGCACAAATATGAAATAGCGGAGTTTCTAGATAACCATCAGCTTCATCTTTTATTTATTACGGAAACATGGGTCGACCCCTCAGGCGGCCCAGACTTCGGCATTGTCACACGTGACGGCTTCTCGGCACACAGATGCGATAGACTAAAGAAAAGAGGTGGAGGGTTAACTAAAGAAAAGAGGTGGAGGGTTGGCTCTCATACACCCAAATGATTTACTGGTAAAGATAGAAATGGTTCCCTACACGGTATGCGAGGCATTAAATTTCAACGTAACACTTTCCAATCATCAATCTTTTAAGCGGATCCTCCTTTACCGCCCACCGGGCCCTAGGGGAGACTTCTTATCAATGGTAGGAAACCTACTGGAACCCGCCGTCGGTGAATCTAGTTTTACCATTCTAGGGTATTTTAAATTTTCATTTGGAAGCAACTGAAGATAAGGATTCTTTATCCCTTACCTCGGAGCTAGAGGTGATGGGACTCCTGCAAAGTCAGTGGCCCTACCCATTCGGCGGGTCATACGCTGGATGGTCTTTTTACGAATAATGAACAGATCTCGGTAAATGAGATCCTTCCTCTGATGTGGTCCGATCACCATGCAGTATTATTCTACATTAGTATTTTGGACCCTACGCCCCCACACACTTGGTCAGTCCCTCCTAAACGGTTTAAGGCTTGGAGTTGTATAGATCAGGCTCTTCTCAAAACGTATCTTTTGAATACTCAGCCAGAAACTGTTTTGGACACAGAACTGGCCACTACAAACTATACAGACTGGCTCGAACGCTTTTGCTGAGCTGGTTCCGTATAAAACAGTTTCCAAAAACAGGAGGACTCCCTCTGCCCCGTGGTTTTCTGAGGCATTGAGGCTGAAGAAACAACGGTGGGTGTAGGAAACAAGAGAGGTGCTGGCGCCTAGAATAAGATTTCTGTAGAAGCTGGCACTGGCGAATTATAAACGCCTTATACTAACAGAAAAGAGCAACTATTATACTAGGGAAATTGAAACCACACAAGATTCCTTCAAACAGTTCCAGGTGGTTTCTAAACTGGCAGCGCCAGCAAACCGCTCTGATAAGGTAGCATCCCAAGCGCTTTGCGACTCGTTAGCCCTCAACTTTCAGGATAAGGTGGGGCAAATCTATTCGAACTTTAATGCCTCAGCTGAGGGAAGGAGTCAGCTGGACTTAAATAGCGAGTGACAGGTCAGTTCTGCCTTCAGGGAATTTAGGCCAGTCTCAGTGGAACAGATAATCGATTTGGTAAACAGTCAAATCAGGTTCACCTTTTTTACCCTTTCCCCCCCCCCTTCAGTTTTGAAATTGATCCCAGATCTAATATGCACAAACTTGACAAACATTTTCAACTCTGATTAGTTCTGGCACCTACCCTTCCCAATGGAAGAAGGCCTCTATTCTCCCGTTGTTAAAAAAAACCTAATCTGGATCCAAGGGAGACTAGCAATTATCGACCTATTGCGCGTCTCCCTTTGCCGGCCAAACTTGTGGAAAAAATTATGAACGTTCAATTGGCTCAATTTATTGAGGAGAATAAGCTATTGGATGAAACACAGTTCGGCTTTAGGAAAGGCCATAGCACAAAAACCGCACTCCTCAAACCTACTGACGAAATCAGGTTTGTTTTGGACAAAGGAGGTGCTGCGGTACTTGTGCTACTGGACCCATCAGCAGCTTTTGACACGGTTGATCACACCAAGCCGATCAATCATGTCTCTGCTCTAGGCATTGGGAACAAGGCAAAAGCCCTTTTGTCGTCATTTCTATCTAATCGTACCCAGCTAGTTAGTCTGGGTGATTTCAGTTCCCCAGTCTTTTCACTCCCATGTGGTGTCCCGCAGGGGTCCTCGTTAAGTCCGACATTGTTCAATATTTATGTCACCGACTTAGCAAGAGTAATCAAATCGTTTGGACTAGCTCTCACGTCATATGCAGACGACACCCAACTGGTGCTCGCCGTTCATAAAAACGAGGACGCAGTATCGACTAGCTTTCACGATGGCAATTTGGCCATCAGTACCAGGATGTCAAGGCATTGCCTTAAATTAGATTCATCCAATACAGAAGTAATGGTCTTTGGAAACCTATCCCGGGGTGGTCTGCAGGCTGGTGGCCGGATAAATTGGCATCACCCCCAATTCCGGTCACTACAGCCAGGAACTTGGGTGTCATTCTTGACGATAAACTCTTTTAGACATCATGCCAACGTAGTGGTCTCCTCATCCTTTTATTTTTTAAGAATGATAAATTGCTGCCGTTAATTCTGGTTGGGGCCCGGAGAAAGCTAATCTCCGCCCTGGTTATGTCCAAAGTTGATTATTGCAATAGCCTTCGAATTAATCCTCAGGAAATGGTTCTTAATAAGCTGCAGTTGGTGCAGAATGCGGCTGCTAGGTTACTGTCGGGTACTCCAAAATTCAAGTCCATCTCTAATGTGGTGCAACAGCTTCACTGGCTGCCCATAAGAAGCAGAAAAAAATGTAAGGCTCTCTGTATTGCCTATAAGGCCATTCACAATACAGGGCTGGAATTTTTGAAGAAATCATTTCAGGTATACACCCCCATCAGATCCCTTCGATCAGCAGGTGCCAATCTTCTTGTCGTCCCTAGAACCAAGAGAACCAATTGGGCGACAGGAGTTTCGCAGTTGCCACTGCTAAACTGTGGAACTCTCTGCCCTTGCAGGTTAAGGTTAGCCCTACTCTGCTGTCATTCAGGAAACAAATAAAAACATGGCTTTTCAAGTAACAAGTTATTTTCGATTCTAAGCCTTACCTTCAGCAGCACATAGCTCTGAGACACCTATGGGTATTTGTGCGCTTTAAAAGTTGTTTAAATAAAGGCAGGGGGAAGCAGTAGGCGAGAGGAGGGTGGACATAAGTAACACGGAGGGCAAGGGGGGGGAAGGAGTGGCAATGGGCAAAACCAAAGTGAAGCATGGGGGAGCAAACAGGCAGAGAAATGTGGGACAGGCAAGAGAGAAGCCGACAGGAAAGAAAGCAACAAGCAAGGGAGAAACAGCACGAAGGGGCCTGGGTGAAGCGCATGGTGGGTGCATGCAACACGGGGGGAGGAGGGGTCAAGGGAAGACAGTTGGAAAACTCATGTACTCTTGTGGAGTGCTTAAGTTAAAAGAAAAAGTAGGTCCCTAAAGGTGAGCAATGGAAGGACACAAGTGAAAAGACAATTCTCCAGGATAGGGGCAGACAGACAGCCGGAAAGAGCAAGCCATCCAATAAGAAGCAAGTGACTGAGGGTGACAGGAAAGCCAACTAATTGAAGCAATGTGCCGTCTCCAAGCCCCTGTATGTTCTTGTAAGCCATAATGTCTTACAACAGACAGTGCATGAACTGCTTAGTAGGTGCGACCTAATGAGGGAATGTTTTTCAGAAGGGTACTGAAGAGTACGCCTAGAAATAGTTAACCTATTTACAACTGCCTGCTGCAGATTGGATGGGAATTCATCAAATTCAGATTAGTGTAGGAAAGACCTCTGTGAACCCTCAGGGTTGACGTCACATGACAGATCTAGCATAATCTAATATTGCAGCGTAATTTGGGTAAGTCCTTCACATGGCTTTTACATTTCAAATTGATCTCCTAAATGTTGAGTCCTTGTGCTTAATCATGCTTTCATTGCCAAAAGGAATTGTACTCAAAGGTGATGTAAACTTACGGTGGCTTCTCCTGTGTTGGCAAGACTGGCCTTGACTTTGCGAATGGCCTAATTTATCACATCACTCTTTGTCCCTCAGTTAACTTAACTTATCGATTAGAAACCAGTAGAACCGTACTAAAAGGTGATACATGAAATTGGTTCTTTTCATGCATATTGTGGCTCTGGAGTCTTTAGTCTGCCTATGGGTTTGTATCGGGGGCACTGATGCAGACATTGTTCCTTTTGTGGTAGATATTGAAGTACATTTGAATGTGGTGGTCTGTTTTTTTCAGTTAGAAGAACCCCAGCAGGAACTTACACCAGAGGAACAGGTGGCTGAGAAATTGAGGTTAAAGAAACTACAGGAGGAATCTGACTTGGAACTGGCTAAAGAAGCCTTTGGTAAGTGTAGGTTGGCAAGAGTGGGGTTAAGCAAGGCAGTGCACCACCGAAGTAGCCACTTATGGAGAGCAATCTGCCGTAAGGGCATTTAAACTCTTCCTATGCAGTTGTGCTTCTCTTTGCTAAGGGAACAGTGTTGTGAGATTTAGAAATTCTTTTATGGCTTTTTATTTGGCAAGATTTCTTACCACTCTGTCAGACATTGTGGCCAGTTGAAAATGAATGTAACATTTTGTGTAGAGAGGTGAGTTTAGAGTACTAAAATCTAAAGCTTCCATGCATGTGTGCACCTTTGGACAATTCTGTGTAAACAAAACGTACAATATAATCGATTGGGCATTCCAGTAAGTTTAACTGCTGCTGCTTTCTTTTCTAGGTGACTGTGCCGAAAGTATTGATGCTCTAAACCCATCTTCCAAAGAGGACTTCGCAGAGTTTGGAAGGTTGTTGAAAGAAAAAATCACCCACTACGAAAAATCTCTACACTACACAAACTTCCTGGAGACCTTACTACGGGATGTTTGTATTTCATGTAAGGTTTTGTGTAGATTTCATCTTGCAAAGCTTTTCCTAATGTCTGTAGTTCTTTCTCTTCAAATAGTTAGCTACATCACATGTAAAACAAAACTGGCCAACTTCTGCTCCTTTGAGAATCCGCTTCTGAAACTGGAAAAGCTGTGGAGTGCAGTGAAATTGCTTGTACTCTTTACCTTGCACAGGTTATAAAATCTTCAAAAAAATTAGTTACCACAAAAGGCAGTCGGTTGTAGTCCGCTTCACAGCCGTTTGGACTTTCTGAATTTATTAGTATCATCAAATACTTTACCAAACAGGATTGAGGAAGTGTTAGGTGTGTTGGCAGAAAATGGTCTTGACTTGGTTTTCAATATCTTAAGGTGACCAGTTATAACCAAGTGCAAAGGTTAGGTTACATTAATCCTCATTGCTACGGTCTACTCTAAAGTAACTATTGTGGTAGTGATTAGTATCCCTCTTTGCCAGTGTCTAGTTTTTGACAGTAGCGGGTTAGCTTATGGGACCAAATTGACCTTAGCTCCTCACTGAGGTGAAACATTATGTGACAACTTTGTGGTTACATAATTCAGTTCTCCAAATTTGGGCCTTCCTTAATGTGCTTTAAAATCTTACTACTGTTGGGGATCGTGGCACAATTTTAAAATTCTTGCATGGTTGTATTTTTATTTTAATTCTTGCATTCTTCCTATAATTTGGAAGCCAGATAGTGCTAGCAGTCCACTTTAAAGCAAAGCCTGTAATTAAGGTGAGCATACCCACGGTTCACGGCACAGAGGTGGTTGGCTCAGTCAATATTTTTCTCACCACCTTCAAGAATTTTCAGCAATATTGTTTTTCCATTTTGTCACCCTAAGTCTCAATGCATCTTTAGTTGAAGGCAATACATAGGTAATGAATGTGTTGGTGTTTACTTAGTAGGTAGAGGCAGCAGTTTTGCTCATAACAAGGTGTGCCAGTGAATATATTGGACTGGCAAAAGCAAACAATACAAAAGAAATTATCCTAACACTTGCTAAAGAAACATACAGAGCAGATGTGAAACGTACCTTTTACATAATTGCAGTTGAATGGGTGGTAATCCATTTTGTTTGTAGTTGCAGCCAGTGTTTTGCAGTAAGTATTTTTCAGTGTTGGTTTAAACTCTTAAAGTGAGTCAGTGGCACCAAATTGGCCTAATAGGAGTTGCTGCAGAGTGGTGTAGGTATTCCCTGAAGGTTATTGGCAGATCTAAAGTCTTGTTCATCTGTAGCGTGATGTGTCAGATAGGGAGCAACATTTAGAACCTTCTCGAGGTGCGTAGTAGAAGTTGAAGATCTACCAGAACACTCACAGTAGTCTAGTCTACTGAAACCCAGTGAATTAATGCTATTAAATGATCATGTGCGCATTCCCTGTAATTGAAAACCTACCACTGTGGCTTTACTGGTGATGAAAGCTGTCCTGTTCAAACATTGGCTAAAGAGAAGCTCTGAGGTTTCTAGCCAGTGAAGGGAAATTGAGTAGTTGGAATAGAATGGTGACCATAAGAGGGTAGTAGGGGAAGTGGTGAATGGTAAATCTAGGATTTCAGTTTCTTTGTTCAATACTAGCGACTGTAGTGCCATGCAGTATCAGATCGCTGTTAGCAAGTCTAAAACGCATGCTTGGGAGTAAGTTGGGAAATCTGGAAAAGAAATGATTTAGATGTGTCCTGCATAGCGGTCATTTGAGGGGTAATGGGGCAATGTCACAGAAAGATGGTATATAGTGGGACACCCATATCTTGAGTCCCATGCAAATGGCGGAAGAGAACCACATGTGAGAAACGCCAGTGATGCATAGTGAGTTGAAAGATAACACTACAGTGTCTAAGGCAGAGGATGGGTCCAGGGTTATGCGAATTAAAGCGAGACTGTTTTGACGTGCACTGGTGATGAAGTTTATCGTGTGTAAGGAGTAGTTTCTGTGAAATGTACATTGCGAAAACCTGATTAGAGGGGTTTGGTTAGATTGAGGAGGAAGTAGAGTGTGGTGGTTTGAAGGCCAGTCATTCCAACCTTTTATAAATTGAAGCCAGACACTGAATGTTAGATGGCAAGAGAAAAGGATCTGCTTTGGTTTTTCTTTCTTGTTTTTTAAGTGTTAAATTTGAGCCTCCACTTATTTAAAACATTTAGGGTAAATGCCTGTACTGAGCTAGAGATTTAAGTACCACTGTTGGATGTGAATGCTAAAAGTATGCTAACCGGAGGGCTATAAGGTTAAGATGGTGCATTCTTGGAATCTTATTAAGGGAATCGTTCCATTTGAATGTATTGTGAACATTTGAAAGTAGCTTGGTAGGAGTGGGGTCAGATGTGCATTGTATGAGGTTGATGGTGGAGCAGATACATCTGTGTTCACATCGCTTGTGCCATGATCTTCCCGCTGGTGCACACTCAAAGCAGACCATTGCCTCCAGTATCCATTAAAAACAATAGCGAGTCTCGATGGCTAACTTCCTTTATTCCTGAGATTACGACCAGCATTTCAAACGGCACTGCATACCGACCAAAAGGTTTGGATCATGCCTTTTTCAGTATTCATACATCTATCCCAGTATCCCTCTACGCTACATTCTGGGATGTGTAGCAAATGGTAGTATCTTAAATCAGACCTGGAAGTAAGAGTGGCTATCCTCAAGATCACATGGGTTTGCTGAATCTCAATGTGCCATTAGATACAGAGATGTAAAGTGAAGAAATTATAGTTATATTGACAGTGTAACAGCAAAGAAAATTGGAGGGGGAAGTAAAGTTTCAAGTGTCAACAGAGACGGACATTTTGGGCTACAGACTCAGTATTGTAGGTGCGTTGTGTGGGGGAAAAAAGTGGAAGTAAGACAACATTCTCAACAAGAGCTAAGTAAATGAAGACTAACAATTGATTAGGGCAGAAAAAACAAAACCCTTGGCAGTGTGGTAGTGAGCCCCAGCAATTGAAACAATTCACCAAATCGGCGCCAGGTAGCCTATTGAATTCTTCTTATTGAACACAAGACCAAAAGGAAAGGGTACAAGCTTGGATTTTGAAGTTACCAAGCTAGTGTTCCACTCAGGGTGTTGAAGCCTTGTCTACTGTACCAGTTGTGGCAGGTGGTGCCTCTTTTAAGCTAGAAAAAGGCAGTTTGAATTTCAAAGCACCAGATAAACAAACAAAATACTTTGGCCTCTACCGGACTCAAATGATCAAAGCAGGATTTCCAATCCACATTAAATCAAAAAAATTTGGGTGCCGCTACTACAAACATTTATATGAATCCTCAAATATGACATGCGATTTCTTCATTTCAAGATCTGTAGCCAACACTAAACCGTACAAAGTTCTTCAGCTTTATGCTGGCCTCACATGCATTTTCTGATTTTTGGCAATCTAAGATGCCTGAATGTTTAGTCTACCCATACCTTGAAAATCTATTAATTACACCTCAGTTTTGCCAGAAGGCAAATCATTAATTACAGAAGCATCTAAATTATTACTTGATCCAGAAAAAC
Organism: Calotriton arnoldi; assembly: GCA_963921515.1. Taxonomy (NCBI): domain Eukaryota; kingdom Metazoa; phylum Chordata; class Amphibia; order Caudata; family Salamandridae; genus Calotriton; species Calotriton arnoldi. The sequence continues at coordinate 18,934 of CAWUFW010001007.1, forward strand.
TATGAAAATAACCACACCAGTACAAGTGATACAGTACTTGGAAACTGTTATTCTTTATAGGGCTAGCTGTCTTCTTTTTACTAAAATGTATTTGGCTTAAGAGATTTTTCAGTAAAGAGCTGGAAATATTTCCCCTTTTTGTGATCCATGATGCTGTATGTTTTCACCATCCCAAATGTTAGACTGTACATGAAAACTCTACAGGAGTGTATCTAGACTCTGCAATGCCAGATAACAGAAGACAGATGGAAGTAACTTGTCAAGGTACTCTAACTCTGCAGTCATTCTATTGTGAGAATGTTGAGCGGGCCTTTTCCCATCTACATGGAAAATTGTTAACCAGGGACTAATTATACCATAGAAATAAACTACAGGTGAGAGCAGTATCTGTCATTTCTGCTATTCACAACACCAAGCACAGTCTTGATCCAGATAGGCAGTGCCACAATCTGAACAAATGGATGGGATGCAGTCAAGCATCCATCCATCCATCGTGACTCAGGATTTGGCACGGACATTAGCCCCAGTCTTCATAATACAGGAAGACCTCATCCAGGTTTACAATTGCCAAAGGAAAACTGATTGAGCAAGCACCTTTTGAAGAGTGGGAGCGGACACTGCAAGGCAAAGTGCTGGCTCAAACATTCTCTTTTGAGAGAGTAAACAGTTTGAAATATTTCCCAGATCAACAAAAGCAAAAGGTGCAGACTTCATATCCAAGTTACTATAGATTTATCCCCAAAGTAATGGCCTTACCTATCTGAACTTTTAATTTTCTAGTTCTCTCCTCAGTACAGTCACAAAATTGAAGCAACACAGAATGAAGATGGGGCTTATTGCCCTGTACTGCCCACTCCAATTGTGGTGTTTAGGTAATCTTCTCCTGCCTCAAGAGCACCGCAAGCGGCGCCAAGGAAGGTTTGACTTTCAGTTCACATTGTCATGCAAGATCTTCCATCACAGCCTGCTTTCCCTGAACTCGACTTGGTCTGGCTCTTGATTCCCTATAGTATCAAAGAGTCACTGTTTTTGCACAAGGTCCAAGAAGGTACAGTGCCACTTAGTTGTATATTTGGCTTAATTTGGCCTTAAGATTTCCACTTAAAGTAGATTTGGATACTATTACTGTTTATCACAGGTGTAGTTGTAAGCATCCCTTTTTTACCAGTCTTTTTGAGAGTTGAATATAGGCTTGTTAATGCAGATGGCCCTCTCTGTATGTGAATCAGGAGCTTGCCTAACTGATTTAGCATCCTCAATACACTAAATAACGATCAGTAATACACAACATTAACCTTTTAATCAAAAATCTGTCGGGCCCTTCAATAGAAGCATCTTAGGAGCCTTCTGAAGTTCAGTGCTACCATTGTAAAATGTTGCATTCTCCAAGAACTGCACAGCAGCAATGTGGTGATTTGTCCACACATTTGTGATACATTACTTTACCTTTAGCTCTATAACAGACCCGTTACTGGGTCAGACCTGTCTGCACTGTCATGTCAAGATTCATACTGTTCTCTCCATGCCTTAGTCAAACAATCATTGGAGTCTAAATTTGTGTGCTTGTTTGTTTCTGAATATTAAGAAGAATACACACTGAAGGAACTGTTATTTGAATGTAATCCTAGTTCTCTACCACAGAGGTCATCTTTGAATTCATTAACAAAACATTATAATCCGGGTTAAGCCTTGAGTATATTTGTAAATTTATTGATTGGATCCTTACTTTGGTCTTCCTGTCAAAATGAACTACCTAACTGTATACAGGGTAACTGGTGATCTTGGGTTCTGTAAAACTGCATTGTCAAATTTTGTATGTAAAGGTTGATCGCTATGCACCATTTTCTACTTTGTTTTTAGAACAGTGTGTTTATTTGCTTCCGATTGCAGACCATTTAAAAAAGATAGAAAATTCTGCATCACTGAGATGCTTGTTCACTGAAATGGTTTTTCAAAGATTTGTTCTGTTATCATGTACATAGATTGAGGTATTCTGTTGTCTCAAGCATTCAATGAAAATTACCACGAAGGCAAAATAAAATTTGAATGTTTTTTTTTTTTTTTTACCCTTCTAACTCTTGTACTTGTTCCCTGTATGCCCTATCTGCCATGCCTGCTGTCTATCATATTTTGACCATAGGTATTGAGTAGGAATGCAAATCCCTATAATATATCTTGATGTTTTGATCTACAACAATATGGAAGTGAATTGTTTAGTTGTCATATTTATATGAAAAAAACCGAGTGCAGAGCCACTCATTACTGTCATTGTAGTAGATAAATGTGCAGATATCCTGGTGGTCTAAAGACAAAACCCCAGTAATACAGAGACCTTCACTAATTAAAAACCCTTTGCTTCCTTATACCTAGAAGTTAGGTCTTGGCTGCAACTCTGCATATGGGTTTCCTCCAGATGCAGGGATAAATCACTACAGATATTTTATAACTTTATAATGTGAGTGTTGGTGGTTAAGAGAAATTCATTTATTTCCTACATTCACCTCACTTTTTCTTTTTCATTTGTAGTGGATGTGGAGGACTTGAAGAAGGTTTCTAGTTCATTGACTGTGCTATATAGTGAAAAGCAGAAACAAGAAAAGGTAAGTAGATTGGTGGTAGCCACTCAGTAGAAATGGATAGGTAGCTCCTGGCTGAGTGTAGTTTGAAGGGCAAACCTCACTTCCTCTAACAGTGCCTCTACCCCAACCCTCAACTTCAGTTTAAATGCATGTTCTAGGCATTTTACTTATACAAATTGCGAAGATCCTGGCGCTGTAGCTTAGTGCAGGTTTCCATTACGTGATGGCATGGGGGAGCTTTATGGAAGAGATGTAGGTTGGTTCTTAATATTATTGCTATGCTAGTTGATACCGGTCAGGATTGAAGTGATTTGGCAGCGATGTGTATGGCTCTGTACTGGGATGCTGGCTTGGGAGTGTTGCTGGACGTAACTGAAATGGGCTATTAGCATTGTTTTGTTCCCCATTTTGGAATATTTAGGAGAGAAACTGAGGTACATTCCAGCACTTTTTGAAGGCAAAACACATGCTTCTATTTCTCAAAGTATTCTGAAAGAACAATTGTGAAGTGTGTTTTCATCATACATGACTTCCTGTCCATTTCCCATCATACGAACTATGTTGATGATAAACCCTGAATTATGTCTGCTTAACATTTTACAGAAAACTTTTGTTCTCTTCCAGGGGATCCTCATCAATAGTCATAAGCACTGAATATTCCCGCCCACGTGCGGGGACCCCGGAAATATAAAAATTATATATGGAAATCACATATATACAGCTCTACATATATGCATATACATATATCATTTTTTCTCATACCAATGCAGCTCTCAATAGGAGGCTAAACAATGTAATTACACACATAAAAACTACTTTTGCCAATATATAAAAACACCAGAGGACAATTAGAACTTGAACTCGGTTTTTTAATGAGCAAAATACTCATAAATAGTAAAAACTGCAAAATAAGTAGACATTGTTAGCCTACAGGCTGCATTGTAAACCAATAGCATAGAAAATGAAAACATTTTCAACAAAAACTGGCACCGTGCCTTTAAGGCAGCCATGACCCCTAGCTTCCCATCATGCCTCAGGGGTGACAGTTAGGTCAGTTGTTCTTTCCGGCTCCTTCAGTCAGGACCCTGGATTTTCAGCTCTTGCTTTTTTGACTTTCTGTCAAAAAATATCTATAAAGATCTAGTTTTTCTACTTTCACTCGACGTCTTTTGGTCCTAGAGTGCAAGTAGCACCTTTTGTGTTTCAGAAAAGGTTTATTTTTGGAAATGCCTTCTTTATTCGATCCTTGCCCGTCATGTGGCAAGAAGAAGGCCAGAACAGATACACATCCTGTGTGTATTCTCTGCCTCCCTGAGTCCCACTCTTCTGACAACTGCCAGCATTGTAAGAAGTTATCAAGAAGGACTATCAAGGAGAGGGACAGGATCCGTCTCTATGGCCTCTCTGAAAGAGGTAGGTCTCCTGTGAGGCAGAAGAAGAGGAGAACTCGGTCGACGCCGAGAGGAAAAGTCCCGACCTGTTCTCCGTCGGGCGTCGGTATCGACGCTCGAAGAAATCGGCGACGAAGAAATCGGCGTTGAAGACTTCGGTGATGCCGGCGCATCATCTTTCGACTACGAAATCTTCGTCGACGAAGGTAACAGGTCCTCCGTTGACGCCAACCAGGCGGCGCTCAACGCCGAGAGACAGGTCTCCGTCGGCGCCGGGTGGGCGTACGACGCCGAGGCACAGCGCTCCGTCGCCGCAGGCGCGATCGACGCCGAGGCACAGCGCTCCGTCGTCGCAGGTGCGATCGACGCCGAGGCACAGCGCTCCGTCGTCGCCTCATCAACGGCGATCGACGTCGAAGCACAACTCCCCGTCTCGTCAGCGGCGAACGACGCCGAGGCGCATCTCTCCGTCGCCGCCTCCTCATCGGCGATCGACGTCGAGACACAGATCTCCGCCGGGATCAAAGCAACGATCTTCGGCGTCGAGACACAGGACACCTCCTTCGGCGACGATCCATCATTCCACGCCGTCGAGGCGGATGACTCCGCCGAGTGGATTTTCGACGTCGAGACCAAGACCTCCGTCGCCGGCAGTCCAACGCCGGTCGACGTCGACACAGCAATCTCCTGAAAGGGTGCAGGGAGTGTCAAAGCAGGACACTGCACCAGTGTTGGAGAGACGTTCGTCGCCGAGAAGTCCACTTTCTAAGAGAAGAAAGTCAACGTCGAGACATACGTCTCCGTTGAGAGGGCAGTCGACGCTTAGACGCTCTAGGTCAACGTCAAAGCGCCCTTCTGGAAACACCTCACCTCCAGTGAGCCTGTCTTCGTCACCTTCAGGTTCGTCCAGATCCCCGGAGGTGGTTATCTCGACGTCCAACAGCCCAGTGTCAGGGGGTCACCAAGATTCTCCAACAAGGCATGAAGAGCTGAGCCTCACGCCTCCTGCTCAGTCTCCTAAGGAAAGAGAGAGCCACAGATCGCCTTCCATCCATTTATCGCCACGATGGCACAGGCCTCTACATCACTGGGCTACGGACAGGGATTACTCGAGCCATCAGAACAGATCCCCGTTGGCTCGTTTAACTCAGGATAAAGAGCGATCTCCTTCAAGAACAAGAGCTCGCAGCCGCACACCGGTGCACTCACACAGGAGGAGGTCTAGATCAAGAAGCAGGAGGAGAGCACACAGATCGCCTACTCCGTCCTCTTCTTCCACTCATACATCCCATAGAGACTATTCGCCTACTTTGACGTAACAGTCCACCGTCGAGGGTCTCTCCGGTGGACGACATCTACACTTTTCAGGACATTCTTGGCAGAGGAGCTGTAAAGCTGGGTATCCCTATGCCAACTCGTCAAAGCAAGTCCTCGGTGATTTTTGAGACTCTACACCAAAGAGCAGCAACTAAACCTCTGCTTCCCTTGGTACCAGGCATCATAGAGCCAGTGATGGATATCTTTCTCACGCCAGCGAGTGTTAAGACCGCCCCAGCGAGGATCTTAAAAAGTATCGTTCACCAGAGGACGATCCGCTCTTCCTCAGGGCTGACCCTCCTCCGGATTCAGTCGTAATTGCGGCGGCAAAGAAGACTCATGCGGTGGCATCCTCCTCTACTGTCCCACCAGACAAGGAGAGCAAGGTGCAGGATTCCTGGGGAAGGAAGGTTTGTGGCACTTCGGCCTCCATGTTGAAGGTCTCCAATGCAGCGGCACTCCTGGGCCGCTACGACAGATCTCTGTGGGACTCACTACAGAGATTCACTGAAAAGTTGCCACAGGAAGACCGTAAAGATTTTGAAGAAATCTTAACAGAGGGCAGTCAGGTGTCTAACCAGGTCATCAGTGCTGCGGCGGATGGAGCTACCCTTTCGGCACATGCTTATGCTCATGGGGTATGCGCAAGGAGAACATCATGGCTACGTCTTACAGCACTCAGGCCAGAAGCGCAGTCACGCATCCTCAATCTTCCGTTCTCTGGTTCCTCTTTGTTCGGGACTCACACGGATGAAGAGATGACACGGATGAAAACGGAACTGGACACGCTTAAAGCGGTGGGCCTGGAGAAAAGAAAGGAATTCCGTAGGAGATTCCGTCCTTACAATAGACGATCCTCCCAACAGAGGGTTCAAACCCCTCATTGGCAGAAAAATCAGGATCAGCAAGGCCAGCAAAAACGCAGTATCGGGGCAGACGCTCCTCCAGAGGAGGAAGAAACCAGCAACAAGGCAACAATTCCGCCAAGACGCAGTCGAAACAATGAACACTCACTTCCCCTGTCGCCGTTCACCACTCCAGTGGGGGAAGTATCGCAGATCATCTCGAAGAGTGGCGAGCTATCACAAAGGATCGGTGGGTACTAGCCACGTTGCAGAATGGGTACTCTCTACGTTTTCAACATCGCCCACCATCAATCCCTCCAGTTCCTCCGTCGTGTCACCAGTTAAAACTCTTGCAGAAAGAGGTTGCCACCCTTCTCAGAAAGTCAGCCATCGAGAGGGTGCCAGTATCTCAAAGAGGAAAAGGGGTTTACTCAAGATATTTTTGGTGAAGAAAAAGGCCAAAAAGCAGAGTACAGACCCATTCTGGACTTGCGGTCACTCAACCTATCCATAAAAAGGAAAAGTTTCGCATGTTGGCTCTCCATCAAATATATCCACATCTCAGGCAGGGGATTGGATGTGCTCGCTGGATCTGCAAGATGCATATTTTCACGTTCCGATCAATCAGTATCACAGACAGTACCTGCGATTCCTAGTGGGATCCGCTCATTACCAGTTCAAGGTCTCTACCCTTCGGGTTGAAGTCAGCCCCCAGAGTGTTCACGAAGTGCATGGCGGTGGTGGCAGCCGCACTGCGCCGCAGGGGCGTCTTCGTATACCCGTACTTGGACGACTGGCTGTTGAAAGGTCCTTCCCCAGACAGTGTGAGGATGCATTTCTTGAGTTGTCTCGAGCTGTGTCACCGGCTGGGCCTGCATGTGAATTTCGTCAAATCAACTTCACAGCCAACACAGAAAATACATTTTTAGGAGCTCTGCTAGACTCCACGGTAGGAAAAGTGTTTCCTTCGGAGGAGAGACAGTGTTCCCTCATACAGAAATGCCAGCTGGTTCTGCGCAACAGAAAACTACCTGTGCGGCCGGATTGCCTCCCTGCTAGGGTCGATGGCATCCTGCATCTTCCTGGTTCCCAATGCCAGACTACGAATGCGTCCTCTTCAGCAGGATCTGGAGGACAAGTGGGACCAGCAGACCGCTCGTTGGGACGAAAAATAAGTCCATCAAACGCGGTTCGAGCTTCCATACCTTGGTGGATGAGAAAACAAAATTTGCAAGTCGGAGTTCCTTTCCATCAACCTCCGCCTGCTCAGACACTGATCACGGACGCCTCGCTGCAGGGTTGGGGAGCCCACATGGGTTCTCTCCAGACTCAAGGACTGTGGTCTCCAAAGGAGCGATCATATCACATCAACATGCTAGAGCTGAGAGCAGTACACCTAGCCCTCAAAGCTTTCCTCCCTCGATTCAGGCAACCTCAGTGTTAGTACAGACGGACAACACCACCACCATGTACTACCTGAACAAACAGGGGGAACTCGCTCACGCACACTTTCCCTGGAAGCTCAAGCACTCTGGCATTGGCTCTTGGCTCGAATCTGGCAGTCACAGCAGTCCACCTGCCAGGAGAACAGAACGTGAGAGCGGATGCACTCAGCCGTCACTTCGAAGACAGAGAAGACTGGGTGCTCAACGACGAGGTCGTCGAAGACATCTTCCAGACATGGGGTCGTCCCACCATCGACCTCTTCGCGGACGACGAAAATGCCAAATGCCGAAACTTCGCCTCACGGTTCTACCGACCAGGATCGAAAGGGAATGCCCTTTTGATAGACTGGTCAGGGGCATTTGTGTACGCCTTTCCACCCCTTCCGCTGATCCCGAAGGTGGTGACCAAGCTGTCCCATTCGTGCACGAGGATGATACTAATTGCCCCGGACTGGCCGAGACAATGGTGGTACCCGGACCTTCTGCACCTATCAGAGTGTCCTCACAAGAGGCTGCCGTGCAGACCGGACCTGCTGTCCAAGATGAACGGGAGGATTCATCATCCCAACCTTCCTCGCTGAACTTGGCGGCATGGCTCCTGAGGTCCTCCAGTATGGCCACTTAGGACTGCCGCAGGACTGCATGTCCATCTTGAAGGAAGCAAGAAGACTCGTCCACGAGGCATTCGTATGCATGCAAGTGGAAACGGTTTTACATGTGGTGTATGCAGAACAATTGTAACCCAATCAAAGGTCAGGAAGAGGTCATCCTTCCTTACCTACTTTATCTGGCGAAAGCAGGTTTGAAGTTTTCTTCCATTAAGGTGCATTTAGCAGCTATAACTGCATATAGGCGTTCAGCTTCTCAACCTTCCTTCTTCCAGTTACAGGCTGTTAAGGATTTTTTGCAGGGTTTAAAGAAGGTCTATCCTCCGGTACGACCTCCTTCACCACCCTGGGAGCTTAACCTGGTGCTATCAAAATTGATGGGTCCGCCTTTGAACCCATACACAAAGCAACCTTACAACATCTTTCTTGGAAGGCGGCTTTCTTGGTAGCGATCACGTCAGCTCGCAGAGTGAGTGAAATACAGGCGCTCTGCTCCAAAGAGCCCTATACAGTCTTCCATCTTAACAGGGTTGTGTTGAGGACGCACCCCTCTTTCCTTCCAAAGGTGGTGTCGGATTTTCATGTGAATCAGACCATCTCTCTACCCACCTTTTTCCCAATCCCTCCACTCCAGCTGAGAGGGCTTTGCATTCTCTGGACCTCAAAAGGGTTTTAAAATTCTATCTGGATCGGTCCAAATCTATAAGAAAATCTGATCAACTATTTGTTAACTATGGGTCGATCAGATCTGGGTTCGCAGCTTCAAAGCGCTCCATCTCCAGATGGATAGTTTCATGTATCAAGCTTGCTTATCAATTAGCGCAGAAGCTCCTGGGGTTTACTCCCAGAGCGCATTCTACTAGAGGAAAAGCGGCTACTACTGCTTTTCTTCAAAATGTGCCCATGTCTGAAATCTGTAAGGCGGCAACTTGGAGGTCCGTCCATACATTTACAAGGCACTACTGTCTGGAATCAGACACCAGAGCAGACACCCAAGTAGGCCAGGCCTCCTTGAGGAATCTGTTCAACAGCTGATTTCGGCTGTTATGTTTCTTTGTGTTGGGTCACTTTACTCTCATTTACCTGCAGGTGGTTGATGGGCTTGCTATTCTATTCAGTGCTTATGACTATTGATGAGGATCCCCTGGAAGAGAAGGATAAGTTACTTACCTGTAATCCTAGTTCTCTTCCAGGGGTATCCTCATCAAAGTCATAAGCAACCCACCCGCCTCCCCAGGTAAATGAGAGATTTCTAAAGTGTTAAAGGATATCTTTGTGCCCTGACCTTCAGGGTTATGCAAAGAACAACTGACCTAACTGTCACCCCTGAGGCATGATGGGAAGCTAGGGGTCATGGCTGCCTTAAAGGCACGGTGCCAGTTTTTGTTGAAAATGTTTTCATTTTCTATGCTATTGGTTTACAATGCAGCCTGTAGGCTAACAATGTCTACTTATTTTGCAGTTTTTACTATTTATGAGTATTTTGCTCATTAAAAACCGAGTTCAAGTTCTAATTGTCCTCTGGTGTTTTTATATATTGGCAAAAGTAGTTTTTTATGTGTGTAATTACATTGTTTAGCCTCCTATTGAGAGCTGCATTGGTATGAGAAAAATGATATATGTATATGCATATATGTAGAGCTGTATATATGTGATTTCCATATATAATTTTTATATTTCGGGTCCTCGCACGTGGGCGGGAATATTCAGTGCTTATGACTTTGATGAGGATACCCCTGGAAGAGAACTAGGATTACAGGTAAGTAACTTATCCTTCAAAGCATTTGTGGCTGTAGATACACATGCTCTGCATACTTCCGCCATCTAGTTTTGAGTCCCTATGTGTGCAAGTTTTTCTTTGAGGAAGTCTTTTGAGTCACAAGACAGTGACTCCTCCTCTTGGTGATAATGCGCATGGGCATCGACTCCATTGTAGATTGTTTTGTTTCCGCCGTCTGGTTCGGATGTGTTGTGTAGCACTCCGATCGTGTTTTCCATCGTCATGTACTGAAAACCATAAAACTTTCGCCTGTCGATTCGATGTGCTCTAGTCGCAGCCTTTGGGCCTCGCCTGTTCGGGCCTACTCTTTATTTCACCCGCTTTGACCGAGAATGCGATGCTAATGGAACAAACTCAATTTCACTTCTGCCCCAGTTGCCACGAGAAGTACCCAAGAACTGACCTCCATCAGGTTTGCAACTTATGTCTATCGAAAGACATTGCGGGACCGTCTGGCGCGTCACGGACAGATGCAGCACAGAGATATAGACAAAACACCCAACATCTTTGGCCAAGATATGGAGCAGGGAGAGCTTCAGGAGGCCTCTGGCTCAGACTCCGACCTTAACATCGGTCTCCAGTTACAAGATCTTCCTTCGAGCCAGCATACCATGAGTACCCATGTCTCTGTTCTACCTCCCAAGAAACACTGTTGCGACTGAAAATACGGCTCCTGGGCCACCACTGCAGCAGGCCAGGTTAGGCACCGACCAGCTTCTGCGGACGCCCCGCCCTCAGGATTCGCACCGAAAGCAAAGCCAAAACACCTACCTCCTGCACCAACCGGACTCTGCATCGAGCCAACCCGCTGCCTCTTCATTTTCAAGCATCCCGCTTCCAGCCACTCCGGCTCCAATCACCTCCGCTCCAAAAAAGAAACCTGCTTCGGCATCCAAGTTGCCTCTGGAACCAATCCTTCAAATCATGCAGGAGCTGCTCGTTCCTAAGCAGAAAAACTATATATACAGCCTTGCACGTTCCGTCTTTTAGCTCAGACTGTGCACTCGGCATCCAAATTATCTAAGCACCAGCTTTCTTTTGCAGAGGCCATAGATGTACTAGTGCCTGCTAAAAAGGACTTTTTTTCCCCAGAGTTTTATATAGCACGAACTAGACCCGAAGTTATCAGAGCGCTTTACACGACTACCAGTTGTGTTGCAGACGGACACATTCATTTTGTTCGACACGCAGAGATTAAGTGATTTTTTTTTTGTGTGAAATTTATTTATTATTTATTTTATTTTTTTCCCCCTCCCCCAGAATCACAGGATGCTGAGCATCCCTGCTGAGACTCTAACCTGGTTCCCCAGGTTCGAGGTCGACCGCTGTAGCTGTTGGACTTGCAACCAGCCCTCTGCATCCTTCTCTTCCTCCTTCTCTGCCACCTCCTCCACCCTTTTCTCTTCCACAACCTTCACCACAGCATTCACATGGTGAACCAGAAGACATTACAACACAGGTGTCTCCGGTCTCCCACTGATTAACATGGGGAGGCGATTATTCATATCCACAGCCCCACAGATCCTTGGGATGATTGACATTGATCCCCAGGTGATACTGACCCATGCCCATCTCTTACTTAGCTTAAGGGCATGCTGTAACATTCTGACTACATTTTTAAGGACCCCGTGCGGGCACATATAATTACACCCAGGGTTGACAAGAAATATAAACCTGCACCCTCAGATCCTATTTGCATCAAGGATCAGCTTTCCCCAGACTCACTAATTGTATCTAATGCCCTTAAAATGGCCAATTCACAATCATCAGCAGATGTTCCTCCACCTGATAAGGAGTCCAAGCTTAACGACGCTTCAGGGAAGCAGGTGGCAGCATAATCCTTCTATCACTGGTGGATCGCTAACACCCGAGCCTTGTTAGCAAGATACAACATGGCACATTGGGACGAGATGGAGGAGCTCCTCCAACATTTCCCTGAGGAGTATAACGAAAGGGGGCATGATATTGTGAATGAGGGAAAGCTAATCTCCAACACTTCAGACAGGTGTGCACTAGAATCGGCGGACACAGCAACCAGCGGCATCAACACAAGTGTATTGTTACATAGTCATGCTTGGCTTTGTATATCTGGTCCAAGCCAGAGGTGTAACAAACGCTATTAAATGTGCCTTTTGATAAAGAACATCTCTTTGGTCCTCATGTGGACCAAACATTGGAGAAAATGAAGGACACAGAAGTAGCTAAATCAATTGGGGCGCTGCAAACCCTTGCTTTGCTTGGCTCCTTTTGGCGCCCCCTCGTACAAACGGGGTGCCAAAATTACAGCAATAGCACCGAAGCACACACTCGTGAATCAATATATTCCTTGATGAGAAAAAGGTGGAATAGATGTTTGATGGTTCAATGTGGTCTCTCCATTTATTGTTACATACATATCGTAGAGTGGACAATTGGATCTTACAGGCAGCCGACGCGTGTTTCTTCAAGGCTAAAATCAGTCACCAGTAGGAACCACACGATGTCAATCCACTGTCCACGACGTCCCAGATAGATGTAACGGTACACGGGGAACCATATACTTTGGAGTGTTTCCTCTCACTCAGCAATTATAGCGGGGGTACCGGACAAACCGAAAGGCCCGGCAATTGAAACCCAACCAGCCCCTCCATTAATAACTGTGAAGTCTGATCCAACTATTCCACCTTGCTCATCTGGGGAAATGGGCCTAAACACTGGAGCGTGCCCCACTTTGGGTCCCACACCCCTGGGCACCCAGACACCTTGTGCTCTAAACACCCTGCCATCCTCAAGCCCCAGCCCAAATGCCTGCTATCGCGATGCAGGATTGGGCCCAAACTCAAGCTTTCCTCAGCCGGGACATAGAGCCCTACCCACGGAGAACCAAATCATAAAAACAATACACGAGGTAGTTCTAACCCCCAGATACCGCATCAAGGGACACTATGACATCTTAAACAGGGGTAACATACTTCGTCTATTTAAGCACAAGCCCACTTCGTCCCATACACAATCGGACGACCTAGTCTGGGTAAAGTTTCCGAGCCTACCAGGGGACACCCATGGTGACTCCACCTCGATAGGGCTGAGCCGCCTTTCACAGCAAGCGAGAATGCCAAAGGAACAATCACTCATGGCGGAATGGGGAATAGACATCTCAGTCCCCACACCAGAGAAGTACCCACATGTGCTCAAAGCAACCCCGTTAAAGAACAAAGTTTACTTCGTCCTAAGGGGCGCGGGTGGCAATCACCAGGGGAACAATTCAACCGTAACGCCCAATGCCTACAAAGCATACAGAATAACCTGCACACACGACCAAAGGACAGCATCCCCGAGCGAGCCAACGCAAAACTCCAAACACGGAACAAGGGACCGACCGGATAGCCAACTCTTACGACAGCACTACTAACATCACAAAGGCTGACAGTCAATGGAACCCCACTAGAACCTTTGGATCCAACACTCAACTATCAATTATATCCTGGAACATGGTAGGCCTCAAAACTTCTTGGGATCAATTCTGCAACCAACTACCTTCGTGAAGTGACATTCTCTGCTTACAGGAGACCTGGGCCACAAACTACAATCTTTCCAGGTTTCCATGAGGTCCATACTGCAGCCACAAAATGCAAGACTTTTGGGCTGGCGTCTTGCAGTCTCTCAATCTTCATTAATCATGCTCGCAGAATAGAGGCCACAGTAATTGCAACCAACACAAAAGACTTGCAACCAATACTCAGAGGGCTAAAAAGCAGCAATTACCCAATCTGTCTATTGCTAATCAACTGCTATGTCAAACCCGCTTCCCACCTGAAAAAACCAGCATTAAAATCATTGGCAACAATAATCGATGATCTTTTAAGCAAATATGTCTCATGCTATCCAATAATCGTCAGGGACCTAAACGCTCGGAAGCTGGGGAATCCACAAAATCATCCCTGACCCCCCAACAGTGGCAGCCCCTCTGCAGCACCTTGACAGTCATAGCCTGGCCTCCGTGCATGCCATTAAAGAGGCCCAGGACCCTCCATGGCTCCCACTCCCCTCGTTCAGGAACAAATCTACAATGCACTATATCTTAATCTCTGGCCAGCTGACGCCACATCTCAGCAACTTTGAAGTTGACAACAGGGAAGAGTGACCATAGACTACTGAGGGCAATTCTTCAACTAGATGGTAAAGCTGCTCCACAACTTCAAAGAATAGGGGACCCAACCGGGGAAGAGCGGCACAAGGCCCTGAGCAGAATAAATTGGTCTGCAAAACTTGGTCCAAAACTCAGAATGGATAACATCCAAAGAGTCAAACCCCATAGTAACGGGGACTGTCACTCTCCCGGAGCACTGGGAAGCTCTCCTAGCAGATCTTCAACAGGCACTAGGGATGTGGACCCGGAACTATTCCGATGCGGGCCACATACGCCTGCCCATTCCACCTACACATCAAACCGAAGGAGTTGCATACAACCAAACGTAGTCTTCTAAAGGCCCTCAAGGCAAGAAGAAAAGGAAACAAAACTCTGCAAACACAAACAATCCCCGCTTTTTGAGCGGTTCACAAAAAAGTCTGGCAGCTAAGAGCAAAGATGATTGAAGCAGAATGGCTGAAAATCTTCAACCTCCTCAAAGAAAGGGGACACATTCAACTCTGGAAGCACATCAATCAACGAAGCAACAACAGTAAGGCAGAGGAGAATGGAGTGGCAGACCATGAGTGGGTTAATTACGTCAAGCAGTTGTACTTCAGCCATCAGAGCATATCATACACCCACCCTCACCAATCACCCTCCGCACCATTTTCGGTCCCCCAAATAACTAGCATCTCAGAGGCAACGTTAACAGACTCAATCAAACAAGAGGAATGACTGAGCCCTAGGCCCCTATGGGGTTCCAGCAGCAGTGTTCAAATCTTCACACGTTTATTGGTCAGGACAGCTTACTCCACTATTCAAGCACGCTTACGCTACCCCAACAATTCCATCGTCTTGAAGAGGATCAATACTCTTCCCAATCCACAAAAAAGGGGACCGTACAAAACCAGAAAATTACCAGCCCATTGCTTTATTAGATCTAGACGTTTTAACAAAAACAAGGGAACCCAATTAGGTAAGCAAGGACCTTGGGTATCAACTTTTTTTTCTAGGACAGTGGTCCTTGTCAAGAGTAAATAGAACAGGGGATATAAATATAGAACAATCAATTCTATATAGTTACTATCCAGCCGGATAGTGGGATTTAATCAGACTTATTCTCAAAACACAAAACAATATACAGTGGAATACAATCCTGTATCCAGAGACATAAAAGTGAGGCAGTTTGTGAAAAATAATGACATATAAACATAAAAGAACCCAAACATTCAGGCAAAAAGAGGAGCTTGTTAATAGATGTGGAAAGTGGAACAAGTGTAATAGTTGACACATCCGTGACACATGGTATACAGATAGTTTGTGTGCACGGTGTTTAAAAAGGTCGACGACGTTTCGATCCCACTTTACAAGGATACTGGGATCATCATCAGGACAGAGAAAGGGTCAATGCCTGGACAACATTTAGGACTTTTATTCGAGCTGGTGACCGGGAGTTTAAGCCTTATGAATTGAGCTCAAGGGCTATGCAAGGAAAAAATAGATTGCCCTGCGAGACTGTGGGATGGTGCCATTTGCGTCGAGGATGGCCTAATTGGATCGTGGTATGGTGGAGGCTCAATTCATACGGCTTAAACTCCCGGTCACCAGCTCGAATATAAGTCCTAAATGTTGTTCAGGCATTGATCCCTTCTCTGTCCTGATGATGATCCCAGTATCCTTGTAAACGGGATCGAAACGTCGTCGACCTTTTAAACACCGTGCACACAAACTATCTGTATACCATGTGTCACGGATGTGTCAACTATTACGCTTGTTCCACTTTCCACATCTATTAACAAGCTCCTCTTTTTGCCTGAATGTTTTGTTTTGGTTCTTTTATGTTTATATGTCATTATTTTCACAAACTGCCTCACTTTTATGTCTCTGGATACAGGATTGTATTCCACTGTATATTGTTTTGTGTTTTGATATTTGAGAATAAGTCTGATTAAATCCCACTATCCGGCTGGATAGTAACTGTATAGAATTGATTCTGTTCTATATTTATGTCTCCTGTTCTATTTACTCTTGACAAGGACCACTGTCCTAGGGGAAAAAAAGAAAAAAAATTATTAGATCTAGAAGCAAAAGCGAACGCCTGAATACTAATGGAAGAACTAGAAGCCTGGCCAACGGACAACTGCATTCTCCCCTTTTTCCAATCCTGATTCAGGCCCGTAAGCTCCACAACGGATAACATTCTAGCACTGGGTCACCTGTCAAATCTAGCTACACAGCGGAAGCACCCACATTTTTTTTTGTTTATTTTTTTTTTTTTTGCTGTTTTGTAGACTGCAGCGTTTGATCTGGTGGACCGAGGGAAATTGTGGGAGAAACTAGTTACCTGGGGAATCCCCCAACAGCTACTAAAGACGTTAACTGCATTATACCAGGGGACGTGGGTCCGAGTAAAAACCAGCCAAACAACTGCAACAGCAGAGGTGACCACCAACAACGGCCTCAAACAAGGCTGTATCATCGCCCCCTTCTTTTTAACCTCATACGGCAGATCTGGGCAAAGCCTTGGAAGGTGCCAGCTTAACACCGAGGATAGGGGAGGTGCAGCTCCAAATCCTCCTGTACGCAGATGATATTGTAGTAAGGGATAACTCACGGATTGGTTTACAGAGAGCCCTCATAGCACTCAATAGGTACATTCAAAGCAAATATTTGGTGAACCAGGGGAAGACCAAGATAGCCACCTTTGGGAAATAGCCACAAAAGAAAACAGCTCAATGGCAACTTGGCGACCTGCAAATAAAATAATGTACGAGTTACAATTTTCTTGGCGTCTGGCTATCAGACGGTGCCAAACCTGGGGCCCACTTAAAACACCTCAAAAGCAAGGGAGCCGGGATCATCCACAGTTTGAAACGACTAAATCAACATTTACACAGTCCAACCGCGGAACCCATATTAAAAGTTTTGAGACCCAAACTAATTCCCTCTCTCAACTACGGTCACCTAGTTTTCCCCAGTACACTGAACCAGTACCTCACGAATTTCCAAATCTCGCTTACAATTTTTTTTTTATCACTTCCCCGGCAGGCTAGGAGAGCCAGGGTGAGGCTGGAGCTGGGACTCGCTTGTCTGGATTTTATTTGCTTAGGCAACTTAATAAAATATTACATCCGCACCCTGCGTGCCACAGCATTCTGACTGAACGCAGAAATCAAAACCATCTTTAAAGAGGCAGGCTCCCCATGGCAGGCACAGCTGGCAGTGGCCACAAGCCTTCTCGAAATTGAAGTCTGCAATCTGCATAACCGGGATATCCCTGTACCAGCTTGGGAAAAAACAGTGAACTCGCAGGTCAAGAAAATCTCATTCGAAAGGGACATGGAAAGTCTACGTCATAGATCAAACCTCTCCGCATTGGATGCCTCCTATATCTTGGTCAAAGCTCAGCCATACTTCGAGCAAGTCAGAGCCCAGGCACGAAGGAAAATCACCTACATGAGATTTCTCGCACTGCCAATCGCAGACTTCAATCCATCTTGGAGCCTGTGCAGCTACAAACGCGAATCTTGGTTTCATCTGCTGTGCGGCTGTCCAAAGATGGCAAGTGAACAACGTCTGCTAACTCCACTTTGCAGGTCCCATGGCCGCAGACACTGCAGAGAAGTCTCTGATCTGTGTTTCTCCGCCAACACAAACCCTGGCCAGATTGGGGAAATGTACTGACACAATCAAGGCCACCCTGCCACAAACAATTAAAATAATTAGCAATTAGCAAGCCTTAAAGTCCGAACGGCAACTCTGGAAGGAACAGTAAAGCATCATATTAAGCCTGCGTCAGTACTTAAGTCAACTTTTATTCTTTTTGAGAGTTTTAAAACGATGCATTCGCAAACTTGTTTTAAAGTGTTTACATGTAAAGATTTTAAGTAATCGATCATAAATAAATTCAAATTCATGCTCTACTTCATATGCGACCGCTGCAAGAATGTCTGGCACGCCAGTAGTCTCAATCACAGGGTCAGCTACAAGATCTAGTGTTTGTGGGCAGGCGCACTCATTGCTCTCTGCAGTTGTGGAACACACACAACCTATGAAAGGGGTGGCCATTTCTCGACCCTTTTCCCCATATCATTCTCACAGGAGCTGCATCCTTTACAGGATAGGGTGCTCACCTTCAGGATCTCACAGTTCAGGGTCTCTGGGATTTCAATCACCAGAGTCTCCACATCAACTACCTCGAGCTTCAAGCTGTTCACCTTGCATTGAAAGCATTTCTAAGTCACCTAGCAGGCAAGGTTGTCTTGGTCCAGACAGACATGACCACCATGTACTATTTACAAAAACCGGGGTAGGGAGCGGGGCACTGTCTACAGTTATCACGCATATATCAGATGATTTGTCGTTGGGTAATGCGTCACAACATCCATCTGCAGTCTGAACCCCTCCCAGGGATGGACAACCACTTTGCCGACCTTCTCCGCAGGATCCGGCAACAAGTCCACAGGTGGTAACTCCACCCACAAATCCTTCTCCCATACTTTCACAAGTGGGGTTTTCCACAGATAGACCTGTTCGCAACTCCATACAACGCAGAATGCCCAGACTTCTCCTCCAGGTTCCCACACCCACTATCCAAAGGCGGTTCTCTATGTATGAACGGTCAGGGATATTTACCTAAGCTTTTCTGTCTCTCCCTCTTCTATTTCTGGTTCGGAGGCTCAGGCAAACATCTCATTCTAGTAGCTCACACTTGCTCAAACTCTCTGCAGTTGCCAACAAAAAGCTTCCCCCTCAACCCTGACCTTCTCACTCAGAACCATGGAGAAATCAGGCACCTAAATCCAACTGAGCTCATAGCATTTGGTTCCCTTAATCTTTCCCCTGAAAGTATGACCTTTCTTAAAGAAGCTCGTAGACCTACAATTAGAGTATATTACGCAGCGAAGTGGAAAAGATTTGTTTTCTACTTTTTCATTTGCAGACATGTGACCTCACTTACACTTCCATATGTCTACATTTAGCTGCAGTTGCTGCCTATCTACAGAACATGCAACATTTATCCTTGTTCAAGGTACAAGTTAAGGCATTCATGGAAGGCCTTAAAAGAGTAATTCCACCTAGAGTTCCACCTGCATGGAGATATTGTACTTGCACAACTTATGGGCCCAGCATTTGAACCATTGCATAGCTGTTCCCTACAACTCTTGTCTTGGAAAGCAGCTTTTTTGGTGGCCATTACCTCACTTAGGCGTGTTAGTGAGCTCCAGGCATTAACCTTGGAAGAACCTTTCTACCAGCTACAAAGAGTCCTTGGAACCAACCCAAAATTCCTTCCAAAAGGGGTTTCATCTTTCCACCTCAGTCAGTTGATTTACCTGTTTTTCTTTCCGCACACGGATTCAGTTGCGGAAAGAGCTGGTAATACCCTAGATGTTAAAAGAGCTCTAATGTATTATATTGACAGAACTAAAGAGTTCCATAAAACTAAACAACTTTGTTGCTTTTTCGCCTCCTCACACAGAAAAGCCCATATCCAAGATTGGTATTTCTAGATGGATAATTAAATGCATTCAGATATTTTATGACAAAGCTAAATGGACCTTGCCTACAACCCCTAGGGTGCACTCTACTCGTAAAATAGGGGGTTCCATGACTTTCCTGGGCAATATCGCAAATACTGATATTTGTAAGGCAGCTACATGGTCTACACCACCCACTTTCACCAAACATTGTGCGGATATTTTAGCAAGCCAATGTAGGGTAGGCAGTGCTACGCACTCCTTCAAACAACTGCAACATCCACAGGTTGGCCACCGCTTTTGAAGAGGGACTGCTTTACAGTCTATGCAGAGCATATGTTACCCTGTAGGCATCTGTTCGTGGCATGTAGTGCTGTATATTCACATGTGCCCACCCTCCTCCCCGGGTACCTGTGGCCATTGCAGTTTCTTTACACTATTTCATTTGCATGGACATCACGTTTCTGATACTTACACTCACTCCATTCTCACCCACCTGCGGGAAAACAGTCTAACAATGGAGTCAACACCCATGCACATTATCACCAAGCGGAGGAGTCCCTTTGCCTCGTGACTCGAAAGACTTCTTTGAAGGAAAACAACTTGCACACATCTGGACCCAAAACTAGATGGCCGAAGTATGCAGAGCATGTGAATCTACAGCACTACATGCCTCGAATAGATGCTTACAGAGTATGTAATATATTAGTTTACTTAAATGCACATTTTAGCATGCTCGAATAAACATTAAAATTTCTTTGTGGAGGCCTTTAAATGAGAATGGAAAATTTATAGTGCCATCTCTCAGCATGTGTGGCTAGATGTACATGTTTTCCACACTCCTGCCACGTAGTGTTTGGCTCAGATATTTCAATTTGTTTTCCTTCTATGACGTTTTGAGTCATGGGATGGGCTGTGACTCCTCACAATGTGCATAGGCACAGACTCCATCCTAAATTCCCCCCTACACCCACCTCCATCGTCTCGATCCTTTTGCGGCCTACTTGCGCTAACCTTCGAGACCGAAGTCTAGATAAACTACCACCATGCAGTCAGCGCCTACCCAGCTGACAAACAGTTTGACCATATCCACCAATTATGACTATCTCGATTCAAGGTCCCGGGATCAGACCTTGGCCGAACCAGGTGAGACTTCTTGATGTTCTTTCGGAGTTTGCTTTGGAGAATGAAGACCTGAAGTGGGTGATGGAACGCACACCCTTTAATTTCTGTCCAAGGTGCTACGCAAAATACCCTTGGGCGACTAAAGTTGCGTTTGCAACCGTTTGCCTTTCTCTCAAAAGCATTAAGTTCTCCTGTGGATTCTGCCTCACCTTTTGCTGTGAATAGACCATGAGATGTTGAAGGGAAAGGTACTGAGCATATATGGAAAATGCAGCCACAATCTTTCTCGGCGACCCCACCATCTTGAGGGAACAGAACCCTCTTGACCTCACAGGAGGAGGTGCCCCCGGGCTTTCAGCAGCTCAACCTACACCCAGGTCAGGCATGCTGTCCTTGAGCACCACTGAGGGAGTGGCCCAGGGTGGGGCATCCTCTGCCCAGATCAAAGATGACTCGGAGGGGTGTGTGTATTAACACCAGAGCAACAAATCCATGGTAGAAAACCCCCCACCACCAAACACCCCCACGCCGACACAGAGCACTGCTTGCAGAGACTTTTAAAAAAAAGAGCTTGCCTTCGACAAACCTAGACAAGAAGCATAATGACAGACACCCACTATCCCAACTGCCTACATCCAGACAGTCACCACATTCACCAACACCCCTTTCTCCACCCCCACCACTGCCGCTCCCATATAAACCACTGCCAGAGTCTCCAGAGAGGTTGGCGCTCTTGTAATCCAACGACCCTTATGGGAGTGTGGACCCTTGGGACTAACCTCTGTGGGCAGGGAATGGGGACAACTACTGGGAGAATTATATCGACCCTATAGATCTGGAGCCTTACCCTGCAAAGCAATTTCACCCACATGAATCAGCTGCTGTTCATGCAGTCATTTAAAGGGAAGCTCACCACCTCAAGGTGGCTATGCATGGCCTACAGGAGGAGGATAGTATCCTGATGGAGATCCCCTCCGGAATAGATCTTGCAGTCCCATTCCTCCCTATGCTCATTGACATGTTAACATTGTCCCCAGACAACTTCAAAGAGACCATGAGGGCGAAGTTTATCCCACCCCTAATGGAGAAAGTCAAAGCTCTCCCCATGACTCACTCTAAATCTGTGCCCAGGTACACCCATACTCCTTATTGGTGTATGCAGCTTAAAAATGTCTCTGCACAAGCCACAGATGACGCTCTCCTCCCAGACAAAGAAAGCAAGTACCTTGATACTGCTGGCAAGGGTGTGGTGGTGAAAGCGGATATGCACTGGTGTATTATAAAGTTGTCTAGGTACGGCAGGTTTCACTGAGAGAAAATGTGGGCATTGGTCCAACACCTCCGGGAAATCTGTAGGAAAGGGGGTGGGGGTTGTAGCAGATAAGAAGATGACCTCAAACACAAATAACCGTTGCGCACTAGATGCTGCTGATACTGTTTCCAGGGGCGTTAATACAAGCCTTATGCTGTGCTGGCATACATGGCTGCACATCTCTGGGTGCAAGCGGGTGACACAACAGCACCTCCAACATTCCATTCTATAGGAAGCACCTCTCTGGTCCCCACGTGTATGAGGTATTAGAAAAAATAAGAGACTACATAGTGACATTCATGGGTGACCTACAAACTGCTGCTCCAGCAGGGCTTTTTTCAGACAGCCCAGTGGTGCGGCCAGAGTAACCTCCTAGTCGGGCACAAACCTACAAGCACCAACAGCAGGCCTTTCATGAGTTGCAGGCAGAGGATAAATACAGGGGGTGGTTAGAGGCAACAACAAAGGTAGGGGCAGAGGCGGCTTTGGTAAAGAAGCTTCCACCTCCAAAATTGTCATGGTATCAGCTTGGATCAATGGGTTTTGGCAGTAGTCAAGCAGAGCTATTGACTCCAGTTAAGTCTATTACTCCCATAACCCTCCACACCACCCCCAAATTATTTTCCAAGGCCACCTTACGTTTCTGGAAGAGGCAATTCAAGTGCTGTTCCAAAAGGGCACTATACACTTCTTGCCCCTACCCCAAGGCAAAGGCATGTATTTTCTCATTCCAAAGGAAGGCCGATTCTCTTTCAGGGCATACTCCTCAATAGTCATAAGCACTGAATAGTCCCACCCACGGGCGGGGACCCCGGAGCACATATTAAGTACATTATATATGGATGTTTAAGCCTTCAAGTACAAAGTATTCTAAGGCATATATATGTACAAAATCACCTATATATCATATATAGATATATGTATATATAGATATATGACCAATCCCTCAACTTTATTGGCTACACTAAGTTTAAATGTGGTGACCCGTCACCAGCGCGTCAGGTGATCAAGATCGCTGTGGCGATCGAAACGCGTCTGGGGCGGACACTTGTCTGTACCATTTGGGTGTTCATGCAATAAATTAATGGAGCTGTGAACCCGCGTCTCTGGAACTCGTCTTGAACTGTGTTGGTGGTCCGTACCTGTGTTGTTTTTCCTCTGGGCTGCATTCAGAGGAACAGGATTTTATATATATATATATATATATATATATATATATATATATATATATATATATATATATATATATATATATATATATATATATATATATATATATATATATATATATATATATATATATATATATATATATATATAATATATATATATATATATATACATATATATATATATATATATATATTCATATTCCGCCGTCGGGTTCGGATGTAACTTTTGCGCTCCGGTTCGGTACTTTATTTTCCAAACCCTTTCGACGCGCAAACTATCTACAACTCGACGGTATTGTTTTCGATCGCGTGATCTTCGCGCATCTCCCCTACTCGATTCCAGTCGTCGACGCGGGCCGTTGGGCCTATCTATGCCATTCGGGCCTACAGCTCATGGAAAGGACTCCACTTAAAAAATGCCCCCAGTGTGGAGCGAAATTCCCACACAGTGACCATCACAAGGTCTGTAACCTGTGGCTCTCGCCCGAACACGACGAGAACAATTGCCAGGCCTTCGCCTCTTTTCGATCTAAGAAAACCATCCGTGATCGCCGGGCCCGACGACACATCATGGAGCAGAGAACAGCTCCGGCACCAGTGGACATCTTCGATGAAGGCCCCGATGTTCCGGAGGACGATTCTGAAGACCTGCAAATCGTGTCCGAAGCAGACGACTCAGACGACCACATCACTCCTGGTCAACGAGTGAGTACAACTGCCCCTACCCCAACTCCACCCGAAAAAACCAAGGCCCTGGTCAAGACTTCACCTGCTGGCCCCAGTCGCGACCAAAAACAAGCTTCAGAAGCCCCGCCCTCGGGCTCGGTTCCGAAGATAAAGGACAAGCCTTCCGGTAGCTCGGAACCGCGCAAACCGTATATCAGTGTCCTGCAGGCGCCTTCGGCACCGAAGACGGGAGACCAACCTACTCCCAAAAAGAAGTCTGCACCGACCACCTCGACGCCGAAAGAAAAACAATCGACTCCGAAGCCAAAACCTTCGGAACCGAAAAAGATTTCCGGCTCCATAGCCAAGCCAAAGGACCCTAAACCAACTCCTAAGGCCTCGGAGCAGAAATCCAAACCTTTCTCGGACCCGAAGAAGTCGGCGCCGAAAGCGGTTACCGAACGGGAAGAACTTTTCCGACCGGATCCCGTCGATCCCAAGCAGAAAAGGCTGCATATAGACCCTAAAACAGGACATGTGGCTACTGTTCCACACAAGAGGAAGCTGGACACATCAGACACTCCTGCAGTGCCTGTAAAGAAAAAAGACTGTGCCACTTCACCTATAAGACCCTCTTCTCCTGTTTCTCCTTGTCAGCCTGTTCTTCCTCCTAAGCCTGTCCTTCCTCCTGAAGCAGTTCTTCCTCCTAAGCCTGTCTTTCCTCCACAGCCTCCAAGACTTCCACCACAGGATGATGATTTAGGGGGTGGGGGGAGGCACCAATGACCCTTTCACTGATCCTGACGACGATACAGACGTACCACAGGACGATTATGATGACCCAATAGGTCCCCCAGACCTCCCTGCTCCCCAGCCATATCCAACAAAACCATCTCCCCCAGATGACAATATTGGTTTTGGACAACTCGTAAATAGAGCTGCTGTCTACCATGGTGTCCACATACATTCAGACCCTGCAGACGAGGACTTCCTTCTAGACACCTTTGAACAGTCCCAGAAGACTGTCCAAACCCTGCCTATGTTAAAAGGGGTCATTAAACATGCCCCAGACATATTCAAAGACCCAGTGAGGGCTAGAATTCTCAATCCCAGGATTGACAAAGTATAAACCCGCCCCTGACGATCCCACCTACATCAAGGGGCAGCTACCCTTAGACTCACTAGTGGTATCTAACGCTAGGAAACGCGCCAACTCTCAAACCTCCGGTGACGCACAACCTCCGGATAAGGAATCTAAGTTGCTAGATGCCTCTGGCAAGAGTTGCTGCTCAAGCAGCTATTCACTGGTGCATAGCCTACACCCAAGCATTACTTGCTAGGTATGATAGGGCTCACTATGACCGACTAGAGACCCTATTACAACATTTGCCTGATCAATACAAAACCCAGGCAAATGGTTATTAGTTTGCCCTCCTGAATTAAATCAACGCATCAATTAAGTGTGCCCTGGATGCAGCTGACACAGCCTCTAGATCTGTTAACACTAGTGTGCTACTCAGACGACATGCCTGGTTACGCATTTCAGGTTTTAAACAGGAGGTTCAAACAGCTATCCTTAACCAACCGTTCAATCAGGAACACCTTTTTGGACTGGCTGTAGACACCATTCTAGAGAAGATGAAAAAGGACACGGAGACTGCTAAATCCATGGGAGCATTACAGTCTCCATCCACACGCGGTTCTTTTCATCGCTCCTTCTATAGGGGAGCATCCAAAAACATTGGAACAGACACCGCCTCCTCTTCATATAAAAACACCACTCACACATCCCCCAATAGAGGATATTTTAGAGGCGGATACAGGGGAAATAACCAGGGGAGAGGCCGAGGTAGTAACAACACTCGTGCCTCCCCCGCTACTAAACAATGACTTCCCTCCGCTCCCTCCAGACCATTCCACTCCGGTCGGGGGGAGACTCTCACAGTTCTACCTGTCTGGGATTCCATCACAACAGACAAGTGGGTAAGACAAATTATCCAGTATGGTTACTGCCTGGAACTCACAGCAACCCCGCCCAACATTCCACCCAAACAGCGTCCAATGTCCACAGAACACATTACGCTCTTAAAACAAGAAGTTCTCTCACTGCTTCAAAAGCATGCAATAGAACCAGTTCCCTTACAGCATCAAGAAACAGGGGTTTACTCACTATTTCCTAATTCCCAAAAAGGATGGGACCCTAAGGCCAATACTCGACCTCCGACCCCTCAATCTCTATATACAGTCCGATCATTTCCATATGATCACTCTGCAACAGGTTCTTCCACTGCTACAACAAGGCGACTTCCTTACCACACTAGATCTCAGACGCCTACTTCCACATTCCCATACACGCTGCTCACAGGAAGTATCTAAGGTTCATAGTGGACAGACAACACTATCAGTTCAAAGTCCTACCATTCGGGGTGACCACCGCACCCAGTGTTCACAAAGTGCCTTGAGGTAGTAGCAGCACACTTGAGAAGACAACAAATCCATGTCTTTCCATATCTCGACGACTGGCTGATAAAAGCCAAGTCATTCAACCAGTGTGTTCATCACACTCAAACTATCCAGCTGCTACACGACTTAGGATTCACAGTAAATTACCCCAAGTCAAATCTCCAGCCCTCCCACATACATCAGTATCTAGGGGCCACAGTAGACACTTCCAAAGCTCTGGCATATTCCAGTCCAGCCAGGATAGCCAGTATGCAAGCCCTAAGCAGCAAATTTCAACCGCAGCACTCCCTCCCAGCAAGGGTATTCATGCAACTCATAGGAATGTTGGCCTCTTGCATCTTTATCGTACCTCATGCAAGGCTTCAGATGCGCCCCTTACAGGAATGCCTAACACGTCAGTGGAACCAGGCTCAAGGACAACTTACAGATCTGGTGTTGGTGGACAGCTGCACACATCGCTCTCTGCAGTGGTGGAACACACGAAACCTGTCCAAAGGGCGGCCGTTCCTCGAGCCGGTTCCACAGATAGTACTGACAAAAGACGCATCACTCACCGGTTGGGGAGCCCATCTCCTAAACCATACAATTCAAGGCAAATGGACCACTCAACAGAAAGTGCTCCATACCAACCACCTAGAATTACTGCCAATATTTCTAGCATAAAAATCATTCCAAGTACATCTACAACACAAGACTGTCCAAGTCCGCACGGACAGCATCACAGCCATGTACTACATACAGAAACAAGGAGGCACACATTCTCTGCAGCTCTCCCAGCTCGC
Organism: Calotriton arnoldi; assembly: GCA_963921515.1. NCBI lineage: Eukaryota > Metazoa > Chordata > Amphibia > Caudata > Salamandridae > Calotriton > Calotriton arnoldi. The sequence goes on from CAWUFW010001007.1 coordinate 46,010, forward strand.
ACAAAACATTTGGAGATGGGCCATTCCACAAAATATATACCTGCTGGCAGAACATCTTCCAGGAATTCACAATCCGATTGCGGATCTACTAAGTCGACAGACACAGCAGATACACGAATGGGAACTTCATCCCCAAGTTCTCCAACCTTTTTTCCAGATGTGGGGTCAACCAGACATAGATCTGTTCGCCACACACACAAACGCAAAATGCCCAACCTTTGCCGCCAGGTTCCCACACCCATTGTCCAAAGGCAATGCGATATGGATGAACTGGTCAGGCAAATTTGCGTACGCTTTTCCGCCACTCCCACTGATTCCCTAGTAGTACGCAAGCTCAGACAAGTCTCTCAAGATGATCCTGGTGGCTCCCACATGGGCACGCCAACCGTGGTTCACAACACTACTGGAACTCAGTGGTTCCACACCAAAAACTACGCCTCTCCCCAACATTGCTAACGCAGAGCCATGGAGAGATAAAACACCCCGATCCAGGACAACTGAATCTAGCGATCTGGCTCCTAAAGTCCTAGAGTTCGGTTATCTTAACCTTCCGCCGGACTGTATGAACATCATTAAAGAAGCCAGACGCCCTACTACTAGAGCTTGATATGCAGCAAAATGGAAAAGATTTGTCATCTACTGCAAAAATAATAAAATTGATCCACTTGATGCTTCCATCCAGGACATCATTTGCTATTTGCTACACTTACAAAGATGTAATCTAGCATATTCATCCATACGATTACATCTAGCAGCGCTCGCCGCTTATTTACAAAACAGACAACATTTGTCATTATTTAGAGTACCTGCAATTAAAGCCTTTATGGAGGGACTTAAAAGATTAATTCCTCCCAGACTGCCACCCTCTCCGGTGTGGAATTTAAAAATTGTTCTTACCAGGCTCATGGGTCCCCCATTTGAACCTCTACATAAATGTGAACTTCAGTTCCTCACATGGAAAGTTACTTTCCTTGTCGCAATTACCTCTCTCAGAAGGGTAAGTGAGATCCAGGCTTTAACCATACAAGAACCATTCTTACAAGTGCATCATAAAGTGGTTCTCAGAACAAATCCAAAATTCCTTCCCAAAGTCATCTCTGCTTTTCATCTTAACCAATCAGTTGAGTTACCGGTGTTTTTCCAAAACCCAAACTCTGTCACACAGAGCTCTTCATACACTAGACGTCAAAAGAGCACTACTTTATTACATTGACAGGACTAAACCCTTTCGCAAAACAACTGTTTGTAGCCTTCTCTCCACCTCATAAAGGTAACCCCATCTCCAAAGCTGGGATCGCGAGGTGGATAATAAAATGCATTCAAATATGCTACCAAAAGGCTAAACGCACATTGACAATTCCCCCTAGAGCGCATTCAACACGCAAACTAGGGGCTTCCATGGCATTCTTAGGGAACATTCCCTTAGATGACATATGTAAAGCAGCAACATGGTCTACACCACACACCTTCACCAAACACCATTATGTTCACGTGCAGGCGAAGCAACAAGCTTCTGTAGGCCAGGCTGTTCTTAAAACATTGTTTCAAACTACTGCAACAGATACAGGTGACCACCGCTAAGGGATTCACTGCTGTACAGTCTATGCACAGTGTACAATCTGCAGCTCACATGCCTCGAACGGAAAATGCTACTTACTAGTATGCATCTGTTCTTGGCATGTAGCGCTGCAGAGTTGTACACGCCCACCCGCCTCCCCGGAACCTGTATCTGTTCCAGTATTGTCTTAATTAGATACATTCACATGGACATCTTACTTCTTACTGACTCCATCATTTCCCATCATGGCGAAAAACAATCTGAGGATGGAGTCGATGCCCATGCGCACTATCGTCCAAGGGAGGAGTCTCCTATCTCGTGACTACAAAAGACTCTTCCAAGACAACAACAAACTGCAAGCATCCGAGCCCAACACCAGATGGCGATCTATGCACAGTGTACAACTCTGCAGCTCTACATGCCAAGAACAGATGCATACTGGTAAGTAGCATTTTCCATATATATATATATATATATATATATATATATATATATATATATATATATATTCCAACACAGTGCCGCGTGAAGTCGATCCCCTCCTTTCGACACCGGTACCTGCTGCAGCAGCCGCTATTATTTGATCCACATAGCAATTTGAGAAATCCCAAAATCAACAAAGCGGCACACCAAAGGACAACACAATTACTTTATTGTGTCTACAAACGACGCGTTTCGGCGAAGCCTTTGTCAAGTTACTGACCTGCGCCCTACTCCCCATAGAAATACAGGTCGCGGTTAATAGACAGCGAAAAAATACTTTGTTATAATGCATGTTAGTGCAATGCGATTCGTAAATTCATGGCAAATCAAATTAAATACATGTAACACATATAAAAATTAAAGCTTAGAATTTACAATACTAGGACATTCAAAGTGGAAAAGCTTTTCCTTTGTGGTCAAAATGCATCATAATACGTGATACTGTAAAACATAGTTTCGCGGTCATGTCGGATTTACATCAACTAGAAGAAAATATCACAGATTTATCCAATAAAAACAAAGGAAAAATTTTAATTGAACTGGGTTTTCGACCAGATGCCACATGTCATAGTGGCTTTAGACCACGTTCCATATTCAATCCTAATGTTCCTCATGACAACATAGAGGCATTTAATTCCATCATGATCCAGGAAATCAATAAAATGAAGAATCAACTAGCTTCGTTTACGTATGACAATTTGACCAAATCACAGAGAATAGCCCTGAGAAATTTAACCAATGACCCCAAAATAATTGTGAAACCATCTGATAAGGGTGGGAACGTTGTGATTATGAATTTTGAACAATACAATGATGAAGCACTGCGACAGCTGCAAGATCGTAATTGTTATGAAGAAGTCAGCTGGGAAATATATAAAACATCCATTGTACTTTATCATAACTACTTAAAAGAATGGTGGGAACAAGGTCTTTGGATAGAGATGAGTACCTCTTCTTGAAAATTGACAAACCACGTGTTCCTTGTTTTTATCTTTTACCTAAAATTCATAAGCACTCCACTAGACCACCAGGAAGACCTATAGTTTCTTCAAATGGGGGAGTCTTTGAAAATACTTCAATATTCTTGGACTTATTCTTGTCACCATATGTACTTAGACTCAGATCATATTGTCGTGATAGCAGTGATTTCTTACGCCGTATCCATGACATAAGATGGGAGGATTCCTATCATATGATAGCCTTAGATGTGTGCTCACTGTATACTTCAATTGACCAAAGACAAGGTGTAGATGCTTGCATGTATTTCCTTAAAGACAGACATATTTCTTTGTGGAACCATACTGAAATGTTAGAAAATATGATAATGCAATGTCTCACACAAAATATTTTTATCTATGACAAGACACTCTTCAGACAGAAGACGGGTACAGCTATGGGCACTTGTTTCGCCCCAGCCTAGCTAATCTTTTCCTGGGCTGGTGGGAGGAACAGGTGGTATGGGTGGAAACCTATGAAAAATACACTGAACACATCCCAATCTGGATCAGGTACATTGATGACCTGTTCTTGATTTGGGATGGTTCTTTGGAGATGGCACAGGAATTTATCTCTGAACTGGGTAACAACCAGTCAAATCTTTCTTTCACCCACAACATAAGCACAACATACTGTGAGTTCCTAGATGTAGCCATCAGAATTGTCAACGGGCAGATGGTAACTAATTTATTTCGCAAAGAGACTGCTGGGAACACGCTCCTCCATGCCAACAGTAACCATCCTACACCCCTAATTAATAGCATCCCCTATGGGGAGTTATTGAGAGCACGCAGAATCTGCAGTACTGAAGATGGGTTTAGGCAGGAGCAAAAGATCATGGAAGGACGATTTAAGCAAAGAGGTTATAATAATAATATCATATCCACAGCAGCACGGAAAGTCCAGGAAATCACACACAACTATGCCTTATTTATTTCCAAAGAAAGTAAAACTAATGAGATTAACATCCCCAGAATGATCACTACCTATAATATGAGATCAGGCCTCTTACAACGTATGTTGAAACGACATTGGGGCCTACTGGAAACAGATCCCATTATAGGGAAAAGCATATGGAAAGCTCCACTCATAACCTACCGCAAATCTAAATCATTAAGGGACCATCTTGTACATAGTTACCAACCGGTACCTACCAGCAGTACATGGTTGGGAACTACGAAAGGTTTCCACAAGTGCAATTCCTGCAAGGCATGCAAACACAGTCGTAGTAGGGATAATTACAATATTTACCCAGGTAAAACTAGGGAAATCACTAAATTCATAACCTGTACGAGTGACTACGTAGTCTATATCCTGGAATGCCCGTGCGGTCTGAGATATACAGGCAGCACAAAACTGCAGCTCAAAACCAGGGTCCTACAGCACATGAGAGCCATAACACGCGGATTTTAATTATCCAGTGGCCAGACATTTCCAGATGAAACACCAGAGCAATCCCAATCTATTAATATTCTATGGGATTGATAGGATTGTACCTCATCCTCGTGGCGGAGATAGAGAAAAACTGTTACGAATTACTGAATCTAGGCTCATTATTGAGCTTAATACAAAATTTCCTAATGGGCTCAATAGTGGAGAGGAATTAGCTACACATATTGGATACAAATGAAATACTACAGGAAAGTATCCTTCTGTTGGTTCTTCCCTAGAATGAGTTGATCAGCTATGCTGTTTTAATCACTTACACTTTTTTAGTCAATGAATTAGGAAGACTTGGAGCATACAGTGGAGAGTCTTTCCTTGGCACTGTTTCCAGTGCAGGGAAGATCTTTAACTTATTGGTTGGGAATCCATGATGGTAGAGGTTCCGATATTATACTTGATTAGATGACTCCACTCATGACGGCTATCGAGGGGAGTTGTTTTGATCCTATAGTCTCCTATTATTTCTATTGCACATGTACATACTCATTATTTATTCACTTTTATTCACTTCTCTTTATCACACTGTGTCACTAAACACTGTTAGCCTGATATTCCCTTGCTCTGAATTTCATTAGATTGCGGTTGCTTATATAGACAGGATTGCAGGACATTAAGGTACATTACCTATGATATTTATCGCATAGTCTACATGCATCTATCATTGTGCGGTCATATGAAATTTATTTAGACATGACCTATGGTGTTATGTAGTAGGTCACCATTAACAATAGACACGGTACATTACCTATTTAGATTGTACGCTTGTATTTCATTGCATGCCAGTAATTGTTGGATTTAAAATTCATTTAAATGGGATATGACCGCGAAACTGTTTTACAGTATTACGTATTATGATGCATTTTGACCACAAAGGAAAAACTTTTCCACTTTGAATGTCCTAGTATTGTAAATTCTAAGCTTTAATTCTTATGTTTTACATGTATTTAATTTGATTTGCCATGAATTTACGAATCGCATTGCACTAACATGCATTATAACAAAGTATTGTTTCGCTGTCTATTAACCGCGACCTGTATTTCTATGGGGAGTAGGGCGCAGGTCAGTAACTTGACAAAGGCTTCGCCGAAACGCGTCGTTTGTAGACACAAAGTAATTGTGTTGTCCTTTGGTGTGCCGCTTTGCTGATTTTGGGATTTCTCAAATTGCTATGTGGATCATATATATATATATATATATTCACTGAAAAAACCATAGGTTTTAGGGACAGTTATAGTTAGTTGGACATTTCACCCGTACAAAACCCGTGAAATTCCCCTGTTATAGTTAGTTCAGCTAACTACAACTCGCGCCCCGCAATGCACTGCTGATGACGTCACATATTACATCACTCATGACATGGTCAGTGACATCACTGATGACATCACTGATGACATCTCAAATGACATCACTGATGACATCATCCAGTGACTGTGTGTTTCTGTAAAGTTTAAATATGTTTAATATATATAGGGAAAGGCGTATTGAAGAATGAGTGGGTGTATAAGTGTCTGAATGGATGATTTAGTACGTGAGTGACTGACTCTACAAGTGAGTGATTAAACGTATCTTACTGAATGCATGGGTTAGTGACTAAACTGTGTGAATGTCTGTATCCGTCTGTTTGTTGGTGTGTAAGTGGATGCATGGATTTGCGAATAGCTACATGAGTGTCTATATGGGTTATTGATTGGTTCTCTGAGTATCTGTATGGCTGCCTGAGTGTTTGTGTGGGTGGGGTGTGTGTGACTCTATACATAGATGTGTGAGTGGGTGATTCACTGGGTGCATGATTTCAAGAGTGCATCTGTGATGGACTGCTTGGGTGGGTGAGTGTGTGTATGGGTGTGTTAGTGAGTGAATGTATATCTCAGTGGTACATGTGCGAGTAACTACATATGTAAAAGGCAGTATATATGTGTGTTAGAGTATTTAAATGGCTATAAGTGAGAGTGTGTTATTGTGAGAGTGGCTGTATGGATGCGTGTGCTTGTATCAGTTATTGTATAAGAGCGTAAGAATGTGCTAGTATTTGTATGAGTAAGTGAGCTGGTGTGTGTATAACTGTATAGGTGAGTAAATGGGTGTGTGATTAATTTTTTGCATGACTCACTAGGTGTGTGAGTACCTCTATGGATGAGTGGCGGTGTGTGAGTGTTTATATAGGTGTATGAGTGCATATGATAGTCCTGTACTGAGTTACTGTAAGTATGAGTGACTGTACAGGTGAGTGAGTGGATATGTGTGTAGACCTAAGAATCAGTGAGTGGGTATGTAGTTTTTGGTGTTGGAGTGTCTATGGTTTTGAGAATGGCAGTCTGTAATTTAGAGTGGGTGTATCAAAAGTTATATTAGGGTGTGAGAAGATGCATGAAATTATCACATGGATGATGTCATCAGTGATGTCATTTGAGATGTCATCAGTGATGTCACTGACCATGTCATGAGTGATGTAATATGTGACGTCATCAGCAGTGCATTGTGGGGCGCGAGTTATAGTTAGCTGAACTAACTATAACAGGGGAATTTCACGGGTTTTGTACGGGTGAAATGTCCAACTAACTATAACTGTCCCTAAAACCTATGGTTTTTTCAGTGAATTTCAAAGGTTTTTTAAATGCTAATTTCTAACTATAACGTGTCTGAAACCTATGGTTTTTTTAGTGAATTTCAAAGGTTTTTAAATGCTAATTTCTAACTATAACGTGCCTGAAACCTATGGTTTTTTCAGTGAATTTCAAAGGTTTTTAAATGCTAATTTCTAACCATAACGTGCCTGAACCCTATGGTTTTTTCAGTGAATTTCAAAGGTTTTTAAATGCTAGTTTCTAACTATGCCAACAGAGGTAGGACATGTGAAGAAAGAAGAAAAACGCACAGAAAGAAGCAAAAGATGTGCAGAAAGAACCAACAGAGGAGCAGAAAGAGGCCTTGTTGCAAAATCATCCTGTGCCCACAACTTTTTCAGACGGGTACTGGTGGTAACTGACTCTGACTAACCAGAGCCAGTGCGCGTTTGCACAGTGGTGAAGGGAGGGGGCCTGAGGTGACGTGTGCAAACGCGCCCCGTGGCGCGTTTTAAGTTGCGGGATTAAGTCCCCTTGAATCCTGAGGGTCCCTGGGGCCCAACTAGCCCCCAGGTACCTACAGTTAGGACCACAGAGCTGAGTTGCAGAGAGGCGTTCCGAGTCCACGCACTTTTTCACCTCTCTGCAACGCAACTCTGTTGTGCTTACTCAAGGTACCTGGTGGGCTAGTTGGCCCCCAGGATTCAAAGGGAATTAACTCCCCAACTTAAAACGCACCACAGGGCGTGTTTGCGCACATGTCACCTGAGGCCCCGCCCCTCCCTTCACCACTGTGCAAACGCGCCCGTGGCGCGTTTTAAGTTGGGGGATTAGGTCACCTTGAATCCTGAGAGTCCCTGGGGCCCAACTAGCCCACCAGGTACTTCCAGTAAGCACCACAGGCCTGCGTTGCAACGCCTGTAACAAATTGTGCAGTTGTGTTTAGGTAGTGAAGAGGGTCGTGCAGGGGGTAGTGTTTTAGGGTTTAGGGTAGTGCAGTGGTGTTTGTGTAGTGTAGGGGGTCATGCTGGGGGTAGATTTAGGGTTTAGGGTAGTGCAGTGGTGTTTGGGTAGTGTAGGGAGTCGTGCTGGGGCTGGTGTTTCAGGGTTTAGGGCAGTGCAGTGGTGTTCGGGCAGTGTAGGGGGTCGTGCTGGGGCTGGTGTTTCAGGGTTTAGGGCAGTGCAGTGGTGTTCGGGCAGTGTAGGGGGTCGTGCTGGGGGTGGTGTTTTAGGGTTTAGGGCAGTGCAGTGGTGTTCGGGCAGTGTAGGGGGTCGTGCTGGGGGTGGTGTTTCAGGGTTTAGGGCAGTGCAGTGGTGTTCGGGCAGTGTAGGGGTCGTGAAGGGGGTGGTGTTTCAGGGTTTAGGGCAGTGCAGTGGGTGGTGCAGGGGGTGGTGTTTCAGAGTTTAGGGCAGTGCAGTGGTGTTCGGGCAGTGTAGGGGGTGGTGCAGGGGGTGGTGTTTCAGGGTTTAGGGCAGTGCAGTGGTGTTCGGGCAGTGTAGGGACCGGTGCAGGGGGTGGTGTTTCAGGGTTTAGGGCAGTACAGTGGTGTTCGGGCATTGTAGGGGGTGGTGCTGGGGCTGGTGTTTCAGGGTTTAGGGCAGTGCAGTGGTGTTTGGGCAGTGTAGGGGGTCGTGCTGGGGCTGGTGTTTCAGGGTGCAGAGGTGTTCGGGCAGTGTAGGGTGTTGTGCTGGGGCTGGTGTTTCAGGGTTCAGGGCAGTGCAGTGGTGTTTGGGCAGTGTAGGGGGTCGTGCTGAGGCTGGTGTTTCACGGTTTAGGGCAGTGCAGTGGTGTTCGGGCAGTGTAAGGGGTCGTGCTGGGGCTGGTGTTTCAGGGTTTAGGGCAGTGCAGTGGTGTTCGGGCACTGTAGGCGGTCGTGCTGGGGCTGGTGTTTCAGGGTTTAGGGCAGTGCAGTGGTGTTCGGGCAGTGTAGGGGTCGTGCTGGGGCTGGTGTTTCAGGGTTTAGGGCAGTGCAGTGGTGTTCGGGCAGTGTAGGGGGTCGTGCTGGGGCTGGTGTTTCAGGGTTTAGGGTAGTGCAGTGGTGTTCGGGCAGTGTAGGGGGTCGTGCTGGGGGTGATTCAGGGTTTAGGGTAGTGCAGTGGTGTTCGGGCAGTGTAGGGGGTCGTGCTGGGGCTGGTGTTTCAGGGTTTTGGGCAGAGCAGTGGTGTTCGGGCAGTGTAGGGGGTCATGCTGGGGGTAGTGTTTCAGGGTTTAGGGCAGTGCAGTGGTGTTCGGGCAGTGTAGGGGGTCGTGCTGGGGGTGGTGTTTCAGGGTTTAGGTCAGTGGTGTTCGGGCAGTGTAGGGGGTCTTGCTGGGGGTGATGTTTCAGGGTTTAGGGCAGTGCAGTGGTGTTCGGGCAGTGTAGGGGGTCTTGCTGGGGGTAGTGTTTCAGGGTTTAGGGCAGTGCAGTGGTGTTCGGGCAGTGTAGGGGGTCATGCTGGGGGTGGTGTTTCAGGGTTTAGGGCAGTGCAGTGGTGTTCGGGCAGTGTAGGGGGTTGTGAAGGGGGGTGTTTCAGGGTTTAGGGCAGTGCAGTGGTGTTCGGGCAGTGTAGGGGGTCGTGCTAGGGGTGGTGTTTCAGGGTTTAGGGCAGTGCAGTGGTCTTCGGGCAGTGTAGGGGTCATGCAGGGGCTGGTGTTTCAGGGTTTAGGGCAGTGCAGTGGTGTTCGGGCAGTGTAGGGGGTCGTGCTGGGGGTAGTGTTTTAGGGTTTAGGGTAGTGCAGTGGTGCTTGTGTAGTGTAGGGGTCGTGCTGGGGGTAGTGTTTTAGGGTTTAGGGTAGTGCAGTGGTGTTTGTGTAGTGTAGGGGGTCATGTTTTAGGGTAGTGCAGTAGTGTTTGGGTAGTGTAGGGGGTCGTGCTGGGGGTAGTGTTTTAGGGTTTAGGGTAGTGCAGTGGTGTTTGGGTAGTGTAGGGGTCGTGCTGGGGGTAGTGTTTTAGGGTTTAGGGTAGTGCAGTGGTGTTTGTAGTGTAGGGGGTCGTGCTGGGGGTAGTGTTTTAGGTTTTAGGGTAGTGCAGTGGTGCTTGTGTAGTGTAGGGGGTCGTGCTGAGGGTAGTGTTTTAGGGTTTAGGGTAGTGCAGTGGTGTTCGGGCAGTGTAGGGGGTCATGCTGGGGGTGGTGTTTCAGGGTTTAGGGCAGTGCAGTGGTGTTCGGGCAGTGTAGGGGGTCGTGCTAGGGGTGGTGTTTCAGGGTTTAGGGCAGTGCAGTGGTGTTCGGGCAGTGTAGGGGGTCATGCAGGGGCTGGTGTTTCAAGGTTTAGGGCAGTGCAGTGGTGTTCGGGCAGTGTAGGGGTCGTGCTGGGGGTAGTGTTTTAGGGTTTAGGGTAGTGCAGTGGTGCTTGTGTATTGTAGGGGGTCGTGCTGGGGGTAGTGTTTTAGGGTTTAGGGTAGTGCAGTGGTGTTTGTGTAGTGTAGGGGGTCATGTTTTAGGGTAGTGCAGTAGTGTTTGGGTAGTGTAGGGGGTCGTGCTGGGGGTAGTGTTTTAGGATTTAGGTTAGTGCATTGGTGTTTGGGTAGTGTAGGGGGTCGTGCTGGGGGTAGTGTTTTAGGGTTTAGGGTAGTGCAGTGGTGTTTGTGTAGTGTAGGGGTCATGTTTTAGGGTAGTGCAGTGGTGTTTGGGTAGTGTAGGGGGTCGTGCTGGTGGTAGTGTTTTAGGATTTAGGTTAGTGCAGTGGTGTTTGGGTAGTGTAGGGGGTCGTGCTGGGGGTAGTGTTTGAGGGTTTAGGATAGTGCAGTGGTGCTTGTGTAGTGTAGGGGGTCGTGCTGGGGGTAGTGTTTTAGGGTTTAAGGTAGTGCAGTGGTGTTTTTGTAGTGTAGGGGGTCATGTTTTAAGATGCAATGCTCCAATACCTGACCAGTCTGCACTACATAAAACTGCAAAAAACTAAAAATAAAAAGTGTTTTGCACACTTTTGTCATTGGGCTATATGTGGGCTACATCTGGGTAATATTTGTGCTACATTTGGGCTCTTTTTCACTGGTGGCCATCTTGGAAGACTTCTTTGTTATGAAGTTTCCTAATTTCTTCATTTACTGCAGTCTCCTCAGTAGGAAATGCTTTCAGTTTTTTACTTTGATTCCATCAAGAAGGCATTCAGATGTGTCTCACATCTGCCATAAATTCAGAATGTTAGCACTCTAGTTGCTCATTAGATCACTGGAGTAAAGCTACTGCTCACCAGGGAGTTAACTGGTAGTCTGCTGCTGGTATTGAAAGTGATTGTTTCAGTCTGCATGTCAGAATTTTCTAATGAAATAGAAGAGGATTTCAGATCTCACTTAAAACATGCCCTAATTTTTCTTTCTGCAGCACTAACCATAATTTCTATTTCAAAAAGAACCCCTCATTTTGTTCCTTTTTAAATTAAATGTTTTAAGTGTTACCGGTTTATTCCAATCAAGATGGCTTCAGGTGTGCCATACTTTTGTCATAAGTAAGGCTGTTAGCGCTCTAGTTGTTCTTTAGAACACTCTGGGAAGCTGCAGTAGAACACAAAGGCATCAACTGGCAGGCTGCTCCTGTTGAAATATAACAGGAAGATATTTGAGATCACACTTGAAATATGTCCTAATTTTTCTTTCTACAGCACTAACCATAATTTCTATGACAAAATGAACCCCATCATTTTGTTCCTTTTTAAATTAAATGTTTTAAGTGTTACCAGTTTATTCCAATCAAGATGGCTTCAGGTGTGCCATACGTTTGTCATAAGTAAGGCTGTTAGCACTCTAGTTGTTCTTTAGAACACTCTGGGAAGCTGCAGTAGAACACAAAGGCATCAACTGGCAGGCTGCTCCTGTTGAAATATAACAGGAAGATATTTGAGATCACACTTGAAACATGTCCTAATTTTTCTTTCTACAGCACTAACCATAATTTCTATGACAAAATGAACCCCATCATTTTGTTCCTTTTTAAATTAAATGTTTTAAGTGTTACCAGTTTATTCCAATCAAGATGGCTTCAGGTGTGCCATACTTTTGTCATAAGTAAGGCTGTTAGCACTCTAGTTGTTCTTTAGAACACTCTGGGAAGCTGCAGTAGAACACAAAGGAATCAACTGACAGTCTCTGCCCTTGTTGGATGTACATGTTTTACTGAGAATGTCAGACTTCATTCTCACATGAGTGAGAAAGATAATGTGAATTTACAGAAAATATGCTCTCATTTTAGCTTCTGGAGCACCTTCCAAACCTCCATGGGACAAGCATGAGAAAATAGTGTTCTCTCAAACATGATTCATGATATCCCAACAGAAGGTTTTTCACATGGTAAAATCACCTTAGAATACACCACAATTCCTAAAATTAGTATGGTACCATCAACAAATAAATTCTAATGTAACTAAAGCCTGTTATCACCCTTTATAGTTCTCCTTTTGGTGACCCTCAAAATCTTCTATTCACTACAATGCATTTCAATGAGGTACTATCATTTATATTGGTCCCAAGATGGCTGCCAGCAATTCCAGGATGAAGTGCTGACAGCCAATCAGATCTCACAATGACATGTGGTTAGGCTCCGCCCAGATATATGTGACTTTACTTTTGATTTTCTCAGGAACTACTGAACGGATTTACACCATTTAAGCAAAAGGCACGACACTGAACCAAGGGCTACCTCTTTGCCAAATTTGGTGTAATTCCGTTCAGCAGTTCGGGCTGTAGCTGCGACTAAAGGTTCCTATGGAAAAATGAATGGGGAAAACGCGTTTTGGGACCCCCTTTTTCTCGGCCCCCGCTTGACGTATCACCCCGAGACTTTCAGGATAGGAGCGGACCGGAGCGCCCCAACAAGTTGGAAACTTTCGTGAAGATTCATCAACCGGCGCCAACGTTATTTCAAATAGAATGTCGCGGATTTCCTATGGATAATAGGTTTTAACTATAACTATCTACTGGCGACCGCCAGTAGATTATATATATATATATATATATATATATATATATATGTACGTACGTACGTACGTACGTACGTACATACGTACATACGTACATACGTACGTACATACATACACATACATACATACATACATACATACATACATACATACATACATACATACATACATACATACACACACACATACACACACACATACACACATACACACACATACACACACACACACACACATACACACATACACACACACACATACACACATACACACATACACACATACACACATACACACATACACACATACACACATACACACATACACACATACACACATACACACATACACACATACACATATATATATATATATATATATATATATATATATATCCAATCGAAAAAGCACCCAAAATTGAAAGCACCACACATCGTCGTGTGAAATCCTTTATTTCGCTGGGTAGCAGAGCGGCAACATCACTAGTCACAGCATGGAATCTCACCAAACTCCGTACGCGTTTCGGGAGTGCGTTTGCCCTTGTTCACCGGCTTGGCTTCCACAGAGAGAGGCAGCAATGGTTGATATTGCACTCGTGATCAATTATAGCGTCCCATCCAGGTCGCGAAGGCACCCCACTGCGAACGATGCAGGTCCAGCGCCATGATCATCATGGCACAAGTGGAACGTCGTGTTCCGTTTCCTTGGGAAGTACTAAGCAGAAGCGGCAGCCTTGCGAGTTGACAGCAGCCAACTATGATGTTTTAAAACTTTCATTACGGAGAAGATTGCGGCACCCACTGAGGATTGATTTCTACAATTGAACTCTAATGACCAAAATGCACTTTGCACACGCCCATGGGGGCGGGATATATAAATTGATCACGAGTGCAATATCAACCATTGCTGCCTCTCTCTGTGGAAGCCAAGCCGGTGAACAAGGGCAAACGCACGCCCGAAACGCGTACGGAGTTTGGTGAGATTCCATGCTGTGACTAGTGATGTTGCCGCTCTGCTACCCAGCGAAATAAGGGATTTCACACGACGATGTGTGGTGCTTTCAATTTTGGGTGCTTTTCGATTGGATATATATATATATATATATATATATATATATATATATATATATATATATATATATATGCTAAAGAATGCCAAAATTGCTTTGAAATTTTCATTTAAAATAACCACACATTTAACATTTCTGCTAGACGGAAAATAAAACCTTAAATTTCACAACATATCCTTTATTTGAAAGGAAAAAGGCAAGGGAATGAATGGCAATGTTCGCCAATAAGCTGCATTAAAAACATAACAGAACAAACTGGCATCGCGCCTTTAAGACCTCAATCCCATCATGCCCCACAGGTGACAGTTAGGTCAGTTCTTTTTTCTGGCTCCTTCTGTGTGGACCCTGGAGTCTGAGCTCTTCAGTTATGACATTCCTGTCAGAATTTTCTCTTCAGAAACCACCTTTTTGCTTTCACTCGACTATTTAGTACCTGCTGTACTTATAACAACTTTTCTGACTAAATTAAAAAAGTCAGAAAATGCCATCTCTATTCAACAAATGCCCTTCTTGTGGCAAAAAGATGGCAAAATCAGATATATACTGGTATGTTTGTATTGTGTCTTTGCCGTCTTCTCATCACCCGGAGACTTGCTACTACTGTCAACAATTTTCCAGACTAACATTGTGAGACGGAGAGAATTATTAGACTGCATACTCTGCAAGAGGAAAGGTACGACCTTCAAGTGGCATTGGAGTGTCTCAACCCCCTTACAAAGAGCCCTCCTCTTGTGAAAAACCTGAACACGGGGAAAGCGGAAAAGAGCCACCAAAAACTCCATTCTCCGTCAACAGGTAGGAGGTAGATGTCGCATGAAATACCCATGTGTTATCCATTGGCATCACGGTCAACGTCGTAGAGGCCATCAAAGAATGCATCGACATTGAGACACCCGATGTAGAGATTGCCGTAGAGACCTTTAGTAACCGCCCGGTTGACCCGGAGAAAGTAGACGTCGAGACTGCATGCATCTGCTTCAAGCCCGAAGTGACCCTATCGCCGTCCGTCACGACACTCTACGTCATGCAAGTGATCGACATCGAAACAGTTCGATGTCGAGACCCTCTTTCGCATCTCCGGTAGACACCGGTGCAACATACCTCTGGCTGACTGGCAAAGGACTGACTGCGTCAGTCGGCGTCAAGACGATCATCGATGTTGAGAAATGTACAGTCTGTTCAGGTGAAGTCGCATAGGCATAGATCGACGTCGAGACCCAGACAGTGGACGTCAAGGAGCAGATCTTCTCCAGGGATCACAATTGTTAAGGTTTCCCCAGAGGGATCTCCAGTCCCAGAGCAGGCTACTACAGAGCCAATCAACCTTTCACCACGTTAACTCCAGAGTGTGAAGGAATGGAGAGTGCTGCATCATAGTCCACGGTTGGACTACTCGCAGACCTATTCCCAATCCAGGGTCTCAGCTCCTCAAATCTACTACAAGTTCTCCATGTAGGTCTCCACAGAAGCAACAATCACCATCTACACGGAGATCACAATCTAGGACACATCTCAGGCGTACACCATCTATGGGCCAGTTGTACGAAATTGCGTTTTCGATTTCCAAATAGCGAATTTTTGCGATTCGCCATTAGGAAATCATAAACTGAAATGTACAACACTGTGTTTGACACCGTTAGCAATTCGCAGTGGGTCGCAAATGGACGTGTTTATCGGTATTCATGAGGCAGGTCGCAATTTGCGACCCATTGTGAATGGCTACAATCACAGGGATGGTGGCCTGCTGGGGTCAGCAGAACACCATGTCTGTGATTGCTTTTTTTTTTTTAAACATATTTTATTGTTTTCTTACAATATATGCATCAGCATGAAGAAGGCATCTGTTTAACACATTATTCCAACGTTGCATATCATGTCATGTCGACATTTTTACATTAATACTCAACAATATCTTCGAGTACCTCTCCCGTTGCTTAATCTATATTACATCATCTCGTAATTACCATATGATAGGTCTATAAATGCATAACAGTATGTGATGTTATCACTCATGTGCATCCAACAGAAGTCAGCCAGTGTATACCTTCGTGCATTAATAAAATCAAATATATTCGTCACATTATTTTATACCTAACTTATTTTACCTAACTCCCCTATCCATCCCTCCCTCCCTCGCATGCCCAGCAATTACTTCCCAGTATTAATACACCCACATTGTCATATCTTGCGTCCATGTACTTAGTTGCTCTGTTTCCATTCCTGCAATTCCCCCACATCCCTCCATTTCAATTACGCCGTCAGCGTTTATATGTCTGATTACAACTTTCAGTCCGGGGTTTGGGTAGGTGGAACTATATCCTTTCAGTACGACTGTATGTCGATCGCGGCGAATTCCACCATCAATGTATTCCATGCCATGGAGACCGGTACTCTTCTTAATCCCCTGTATTCCTCCCTTTGTATCTCAACCCCTTCTGCTTTACCCCACCTGACCATTTCCGCATGCCAGTCCTGTAAGGATGGCGCCCTGTTGGCTTTCCACCTTACTGTAATATTCCTTTTGGCTAATAGAAGCGCAAGATTAGTGAATTTATAAGTTGGGTCACCTTTCTTCCCTCGTGAGCCCAGGCCCAGTATGCAGTATTCCATTGATCCATTATTGCGTGATGGGGCGAGGTCCTTCAATATTTGACACACAGATGCCCAGTAGTAACCCAATCTCGGGCAATCCCATAACATGTGTAGCAGTCCCGCTTTGGGGGCGTGACAGCGGGGGCATGTATCCTTCGCTCCCGGGAACATCGTGCACAGTCTGCGTGGGGTCAAGTAGGCTCTGTGTAATAGCATCAATTGGATAAATTTAAATTTGGGATTACGAGACACCTTTTAGGGTATCCTATTATGTTGCCCCATTCTTTATCTGTAAGTGCGCGGCCCACATCCCTTTCCCACTTTTCACGGAGTGGTTGCAGCGATATCGCTGCTACTGTGCGGATCCCCTGATATAGCCATTTGGTCAGGTGTGCCCCATGTCCCATCAGGTATTGCATCGTAAGCAGTGGGTGTGTATCCGGTTCTTCACCCCCGTCTCCAGGTGTCCCGAATGTAACTAGAGATGCTTGCGTGTAATAGAAACAGTCTATTCGATGCCCCATGTTCTCGGACAAAGGCCTCGTGTGACATTAGGGTGCCCTCCGAGTAAAACGCTCCAAGTGTAGTAATCCCCGTGTCTGCCCAGGCCATTAGGTCTCGGCTAGTAACTACCCCTGACTGCATGGGAATACCCATTAGCGGAATCGTAGGAGCATATGGCACCGTATGTTTCGTGTATCTCAGCGCACAACGCCAATATATTATCGCTGTTCTTAGTAGGTGTGGTGTCGATTTTGGGATCTTGGCCTTAGGCAGTAAGAGCCTATGTATAACTCCGCGTTCCCAGTCCCGATGCGTCATATCTATTTCCTGTAAGTTGTGACCCGCCAACCAGTACGCCAGCCACTGCAGCTGGCCTGCATAGCAGTACGCCCTCAGATCTGGCACTCCCAGCCCTCCCTGTGTTACACCTAGTTGTAGTTTCATTAGGCCAATACGTCTGCGCCCCGTGCCCCAGACCAATGCTATTACCAAGGAATTCAACAATTTGAAGACCCCGGTAGGGACAAGTACAGGTAGATTGGTAAAATAATAGAGCAGTCTCGGCAAGAGCACCATCTTAGTTATGGTAACCCGCCCCGCCACCGATAGAGGCAGTGAGGTCCAAAACTTTATCTGGGACTTAAGAGCAGTCACCGCTCTGGTCAGGTTGCCATCCAGCCAGTCCGTTGTATCCCGGTAGATCTGTATTCCCAAGTACCGGAAGGTATCGGGCGCTATGTTAAATTTCCATTGTCCGAAGGTTAACTGTCCCGTGCGTGCGGGGTCAGCAAAAAAATAGGCATAGGATTTGGAGGCATTAATCGAGAGGCCTGTTAACCCCTGAAAAAGAGCAAAAGCTGAGGGCAGAGGTTCGAGATCCACATCCATGTCATTTATATATAGGATGAGATCATCTGCATATGCAGAAACGATATGTGTTGTGTGACCTCTCAATATTCCCTTGCATCCCATTTGGGATCGGAGTCTATGCAGGAGGGGTTCCAGAGCCAAGATAAACAATAATGGCGATAGTGGGCATCCTTGTCTTGTACCACTCGCTACACTGTACTGCCGGGAGATATGTTGCCCTGTACGTGCTCGTGCCGTGGGATTCGTGTATAATAAGCGCACCCAGTTTATATATTCTGTTGGTATACCAAACCGAGAGAGAGCATAAAACATGTAATCCCAGTGTAGCGAGTCAAATGCCTGGCGTAAATCAAGTGAAATGCAGCCCTCTTTATTCCCCGTGGCAAGTGTACTAGTCATGATTTGGTGCAATCGTCTAATGTTAAGCGCTGTACTCCTACCTGGTACAAATCCGCACTGATCAGTGTGTATCAGTTGCGGGATGAATTTACAGAGTCTATTGGCTAATAATTTGCTTAGAATTTTATAATCTGAGGTTAATAACGATAAAGGCCGGTATCCCGACATGTCGGAACCGTCTCGTCCGGGCTTCAGTAGTGAAACCACAGTCGCTTGCAATGTAGTGTAGGGGAGCACACCTGTTTCCAATGACGCGTGATACAAGCATTGTAAATGAGGTATCAGTAAATCAGCGTACACTGCATAAAATTCAACAGGAAGGCCGTCATTGCCAGGGGTTTTATTGCGCGGTAGAGCTTTAATCGCCTGCCTTATTTCCATAGCGGTCACCGGTTGTGCCAGTTCTTCCCTATGTTGTTGTATTAGCTGTGGTAGTTGTAAACCATCAAAAAAGGACTCTAAGTCCGTGACACTATGACCTACCTGTTGCCTGTATAAGTGTGCGTAATAATCCCTAAATGCAGTGTTGATTTCCAACTGTGTATTAACCATATGACCCTCCGCGGTCCGAACCTCTAGGATAGGGGCCGACGGGGGCATCCTTAACCAGCTTTGCCAGTAGGGGACCTGCCCTGTCCGCCTGCGTGTGTTGCTTCTGCGTGTAAAGCCGATAATCTATTATGCGCAATTCCTCCAGAAGCTCTGCATAGCGTATATTGGCCTCCCGTACCTGCGTCTGTTGTGCGTCTGTCTCCGCAGCCTCTTTTTCCAGTGTATGCAGTCTATTTTCAATCTCCGTTATCCGGACTATAAGTGCAAGCCGAGCTCCCGCCTTCGTGCTAATTGCTACACCTCTAATTACTGTTTTGAAGGCGTCCCATTCTATCTGGCGTGTACTAGCAGACCCTTTGTTTTCTGAGAAATAATTGACAATAGCATCAGATAGTGTGCTACGGAAGACTTGGTCTTCCAGCAATAGGGTTGTAGCTTCCAGGTCGGTATCGGGGTTGGGATTACGCCCCATTGGAGCTTTAACTCTACCGGGTTGTGATCCGACAGTGTCTTACCCATGTGCAACACGTTACTGACAGAACCAAGTAAAACCCCAGAGCAGAAAAGTCTATCTATGCGAGTATGTAGTCGGTGCGGTGGGGAATAAAAGGAGTATTCTTTGTGGAACGGGTTCATCGCCCGCCAGGTATCCTGTAGCTCCCAGCCTGTCGCCCATCCCTTAAGCGCTTCCGCCTGTTTCCTGCATGCAGCTGCATGCAATGGAGGGTGCGACCTGTCCAGATCAATATCCAATACCGCGTTAAAATCACCCCCCAACACCCAAGGATAGCCAGCCCAGTCGGTTAATGCCACGCTAAGGGCTTCCAGATATCTATCTTGGTCAATGTTCGGGGCATATATACTCCCAAGGACGATATGCGCCCCATCCAATAAACCATGGACCAATACATATCTACCATTTAGGTCCACTTTCTGCTCCAGTAGCCTAAAGGGAGTGTTATTACGAACCCAGATCGCTGACCCTCTTGCAAACGCCGAGTAGGACGTGAAAAACAGGTTTCCCCTCCACTTCCGCTGCAATTTCAGCGCCTCATCATGACTAAGGTGAGTTTCCTGTAGGAACGCTATATTAATGTTTCTCCTATTCAGTTGCGCTAATATACGATGCCTTTTATGTACCGATCCCATGCCCCTGACATTCCAGGTGCAGTATGAATATCTGTTAAATGACGCCATCTAGAGACAGGAGATACAATCGCCGCAGAGCATATGATGTCCTACTTCTGACAGGTGCCGTTTGTGGATAGGCTGAGCATGCAATACCAACCAAACTCCCCAATACTAGGTACCCCCAAATAACAACAAAGGACCAAACTTGAAAGAAAAGTTCAACTGGAACTTTAAACAATAAATTCCATAGTGCAGTCGCCAGGGGGGGGGAGGCTACAACTGTCCCGTTCCAACCAGACAACACATTACACACCATAAGAATGAACTTAGTATGTCAATAAATTCCCCGTTATAGCTAGTGGTACCTAGACCTTCTAGAAATATCTAACATCTAAGAAACCTGTTGCGGAGTATTGTATACGTTACCACTCCCGACCATCCCCTTATTCATAGTTCTAGTAATCGTTTGCAGTTTGCGCTGTGATCGATGGGAACAATGTCAAGCTATCCTCCGATTCAGAACGGACTGTAGCCGCAGCCGAGGACCGCGTCGATGTCTCCGCAGTTTGGGCATCATGGACAGCTAGCGCCGCCGCCGTCAAAAGAGCGTCTTTTTGGCTGTTCGTGATTTGTTCCGGGGATGGACCAGCTACAGCAGCATCTGTTACCCGTCTGCTCTCCACTCTGCCGGTCCCGGCATCCAGCATCAGGGGAGGACGTTGCATTTGGCCGGACGGAAGTGAGGCCTGCGAGGCCGCCGGCGTAAATGTGATTTCCAACCAGTCCGACACCTCTGCAGGGTTATCAAAAAACATGAGTCTTTGTCCATATATTACTTTCAGGCGGGCCGGAAAGAGCAAGGCATATTTCAGATTGCGTGTTCGTAGGTGCCTCTTAACCTCTTGAAAGGTGGCTCTGGCCTTCTGTACCGCTAGTGTAAAATCCGGGTATAGTGAGATTGTTTTGTTCTCGAAGCGTATAGGTGCATTCTCTCTAGCAGCCCGTAGGATCGTGTCCTGATCCTTGTAATTCAGGATGCGCGCTATCAGCGGTCTCGGCGGCGCCCCGGCTGAGGCGGTCTAGATGGTACCCGGTGTGCTCTCTCCACACTGTAGAGGTCCGTTAATCCCTCCTTCGCCACATAGTTCCGTATCCAGTTTTCCACGAACTGGGTGGGACTAGCCCCTTCGCTGCGCTCCGGTATTCCGAGAATTCTGACATTGTTGCGTCGGGACCTCCCTTCTGCATCATCCACCCTGTCTTGTAATCCCTTCAATTGACGTTGGAATTGTTCAAGCTGAGAGGAATGCGCGATTTGTTGCGGTATCAAATCGTCCAGGGCCAGCCTATTCGATTTCACTTTTTCCGCTAGTTTTTTATGGTCCGCGTGCAGCAAGTTGAAATTGGTGGATAGTGTCCCCATTTGTGCTTCGATCACTACACGGGAATCTCGTATTTCTTTCAATATTAAATCCAGTTTGGCAGCATGCTGATCGGTTCCCGTGGGAGGCACCACGTCACCATCGAGACTGCTGGAGGGTTCACCACTAGGCGCGAAGTGCGCTTCTTCGTTAGATGCTGCATCAGCTTGCTTGGCTCTAGTACGCCCCATATTGCCTCGACGGCTGTGTACGTTCCTCCACTTCAGGGCGCTCCGCTCGGGGACCACTGTATCGCCCCTCCTCCCAGCTGCGTATATCTCTTGCAGGCGGACCAAACCCCAACACCAGGAAGGGAGTATCTGCTGTAAATGTCCGCTAGCCTCACGCTCCAGCCAGTTCTAGCCGTGCCCACACAAAGTGCGCTGCATACGCGATCGTCCGCACCTCAGCCGCAGTACTGAAGACACAGTATTACCCCCCGTCAGCCACCACATCATCCGCGTCTCACCATTTGACTGCTCTCCTACCAGTTTTCCGCCTCTGTGTATCTGCCCGCCATTGGGCTAAGATATCCCGGTCAGGCCAGCAGTCTGTTGAGTGCTCCTGTGTCTCTGAAGCGCTGTTGGGCGCCGCACCTCCGCAGCGGCACCACCGATATCCGCCACTGTCTCTGTAGCGATCGCTAAGCCGGGCCAACGGTCACTGCCCCCATATCGCCGTCGGAACCGTCGCCCAGTCCCTTCATTCAATGTCCGACGGGCCGTCCGCAATGCTGGTCGCAGGGCTCCGCGTTTCCCCCTCACCGGGTCCCGGGCCAGACAGTTTCCGCCACTGCTGTGAGGCAGCCGTCGGGCACCGCTTTCTGGGTAAGCCCCTCTACTTTCAGCCACTCCAGATCTCCCGTACCTCCAGTCAGGGAACAGTGTTCTAGCGGCAGCCGTCCGCCATCTTAGCTCCTCTGCTCGATGCTCCGTCACCGTCCGGGAAGCCGGGCGGACGACACCTGCGCCTCACAGGCTCCGCCGGTACCGTGGTGCTCTGTCCCGACAGACAGCACCGAGGAATCACCAGGGGTCCCTGCACATATATCGGCAGTGTCGTGTCCAAATGACTCCCTTCTCGGCAGTCCGCGGCTCCTCCCTACGTCTCTGTGTAGTCCGCGTGAGGGCCAGAGACAGCCGCCCAAGTATCTTTCCCTGGAGTTAGGTTCTCCGGATCGCCTCCCTCGGCTGCAAAACCACTCCGCCCTCAGAGGCCGTCGTTATTTGGTCTGAAGGTCCAGTACATTACAGGATAATTTGCCAAGTGTCGGGGTTCGGAACGGAGCTCTCTCAGCTCACGTCCTTCATGCTCGGCAGTTGGCCACGCCCCCCTGTGATTGCTTTTTAAATAATATAGAATCATACAACAGGAGGGTACCCATCAACCCAGTTGAGACCTGGGTAAATATGTATAACAAGCAACCATGTCAACAGGCATTAGTGGAGGACAATTTTTCTTACAAGAGCGTGCACAAAAAAGTTGCAAACGGAGGGAGAAAGTAGGGAGACGACATTTTGAGTAGTTAATTGCAAATTGTATTTTTGACATGCATAGCAATATTGAAGGAAAACAGGAAAAAACAATATTGTGGCACTTAGTTACATTAAATGTACATGTAGCCCGTAAGGACTTGTACACAATGGTGCTCGTGATGTAAAAAGTGAACGGCACAAGTGAAAAATACTATATACATCGAAAGGCAGCGCAAGACAATGAGAACAGAAAATGTCAATAATATATACAAAACTACTGATGCACTTTGACTTGATGTGCCCTGGGTCCCTGCCAATCTGGTTCCTAGGGCCTGTGTTCTTCCCCAAAACTAACCCAACCCCAATTGGCATCTCTGGCCACAGGTCAGCCTCTGGTAAATGGTACCACAGGTACCCAGGGCACTGTGACCAGGGAAGACCTCTAAGGGCTGCAGGATTTATTGGGCCACCCTTAGAGGCCCTGTACTTTTACACACACACACACACACACACACACACACACTGCCTTTGCAGGCTGCGTGTCTTGGTGCAGAACAAAGTGAAGAGTCGACATGGCACACATCCCTGTGTGCCATGCCTACAACCCACTGCCCTGGCATAGATCAGTCGCCCCTCTAGCTGGGTGCACTATACCAGTGGTGAGGGTATGTAGGAAGCTGGCTCTGTATATACTATACCAAAATGAGGTGTAGTGTGCACAGTCCAGTGGAACCCCAAAGGTAGGCAGAGGTAAAAGTAGATAGCACCTTACTCTCTATTTGTGGTAGTGTGGGTGAGCAGTAAGGCTTTATCAGAGGATAGTGTTAAGCATTTGTTGTACATTCTCAATCAGCAAATGATGTCACACACTCAAAGACTGAACTCAGACCAATTTTGTTTGTATAAAAATATTAAGTTATTTAATTTCTAGAGCCAAGCCTGGCACAGGTAAGTGAAATAAATGCTTTGCAATATATTATGCAGTGTTTATAAGTGAATGCAAGTTCAAATGCAGTTGTTTGAAATACAGGTAAGTCAAGGTATTGAAATTACTGTACAGATAACTTTTTAGTTACTTTTTAGATTAGATTACTTTTTTTACTCAGTGTGATATGCCTAGATATAATACTGGGACATTTCCTAGAGAAAAGGTAAGTAAAATCAGTTTTGCATAATTGTTGTTTTTCAGGTTTCCATACAAATCAACTCCACACTAAGAACATTTTTCAGAGAAAAACAGTCATTAGGTTCCTATGGAGAGAAATTAAGTTAACGATTACCAGGTAAGTGATTGGTCTTTGGGGTTGAGCTTCTGGGTTAGAACAAGGGTTCCCCCAGGGTCAAGGATGCACTCTTGTTACACCCTCAGCGGCACTAGGGCGGCCGGGTGCAGAGTGCTGAGGCCCAATGTTATCCAATGGGGGATAGGGGGCCTCCGGTTGGTGGCTGCTTACGAGCAGGCCACTGGGTTGTGGGAGCAAAGCTCCTGGTGTTAGGCTCAGGGCAAAGGGAGATCCGGTTTAGCACACAAAGTGCACCCGCAGGGGCTGCTGGGTGCTGTTTTGGAGTCGGGTGCCCTGTTTTCAATGGGGATTTTCGGTTTTGGTTTACAGCTGCAGGCTCGGTCTAGGAAGACTTCCGGGAGGAACCAACAGCTGGGCAGGTAAGTTGGAGAGCTCGGGGACATAGGTGTACCTCGGGTTCTCTTCTCCAGGGCGGCTGGATGCAGGGGTGTCTTTTGAGGTCGGATTTCACCTTACTGGGCCACTCGCAGTTGGGGGGGTCCTCTGTGCAGAGGCTGCAGGCGACTGCGGGGAGTCCTGGAGGGGTCAACCCACGGTGGACTCGGGCTCTGGAGCGCTGGGGGACCTCGCTGGGACCGGTGGGCCACTCTTAACTCGGGCCGTAGGCGACTGGTGCAGTGGTGGTTCCAGGCGTCTGGTTTCTTTGTCCTCAGCAGGCTCAGCGTCTGTTATGCGAGTTTTCTCTTGAACAGAGCTGCTGTTCACAGGAGATCCGGTCTTTGTTGAAGGCAGTCTGTCCTCCCAGGGTTCTGGAGGTCGCTGGCTGCAGGACAAGGCGACTTTTGGCGCAGGATCTCTGGAAACTGCAGACGGGCCTGTAGGGCTGGGGCCAAGTCAGTTGTTCTCTACAGTCTCCTCTGCTGGGCGTCTTCTTTCGTCCTTTTTATTCTTAGGTTGCAGGAATCTGCCTTCTTGGTTCAAGGCTGCCCCCTAAATACTGTATTTAGGGGGCGTTTTTGGGGTCTCGGGGTCAGTAGTCAATGGGTTACTGACCTTAGGGTGGCTACACCCTTGGTGTGCTCACCCCACGTGGGGGAGTGAGCACAATCCCTAATCCTGATTGGGGAGTGCCTGCCATCTGCAAGATGGCAGGCACTGAAGAGTGGGCTTCACCTCGCCTCCCCCACCTGAGGGGTGGGGTTGGCAGAGGTGGGTACTCCTTCTGGGCTGGCTAATTGTTCCCAGCGATACAAAAGGGGATGATGGACGGAACGTTTGAGCCAAACTTACCCCCAGTCAACTGATCTGGGTTTAATCCATCATCATTCTTTAGCTCACTCCACCACCCCAGTTCAGACATGGCCATATGCAAATCAGTCTGACCCTGTGCCTCATGGGAACAGTCCAGCCCGAACTGCCAAGCCATGTCTTCCCTGGACCGGAAACAAGCATCCTAGGACCGGTTTCTGGCATTTCAGCCGTCATCAGCCAGGCTTGCTTGAATCCAGTGGCAAAGTGAGCAAGGGACCCACGTCTGGGCATACCCCCGCCAACTTAGGGCGAACAAAGCGATACAAAAGGGGATGATGGACGGAACGTTTGAGCCAATCAAACACTCACCCCCAGTCAACTGATCTGGGTTTAATCCATCATCATTCTTTAGCTCACTCCACCACCCCAGTTCAGACATGGCCACCTGTCGTCCAGCCGAAAAGGAGGGGAGACAGGAAGGGGGCCTGCTCCTGATAGCAGGAGAGGCTGGGGGTCGCATTACAAAGGCTGCAAGGTCTTTGAAGCTCCCCTGCCTCAAATGGCTCTTCCTGGCCTGGGGGAGTTTGAACACTTCCACCCAGGAAAGGCTTTGTTTCTGGGCTCGGGGAGCGAAGGCTCCCACCCCAGGGGTCCAGAAACATGTCTCGTGGTGGCAGGCTGGTGTGTACCAGTCGGGGAACCCACCAGAGGCTGGTCGCTTTTCAGGGGGCATCTCTAAGATGCCCTCTGTGTGCATTTTTCATTAAATCCCACACTGGCATCAGTGTGGGTTTAATGTGCTGAGAAGTTTGATACCAAACTTCTCAGTTTTTAGTGTAGCCATTATGGTGCTGTGGAGGTTGTAATGACGACCTCCCAGCACCATATACTCTTAATGGCAGCACTGCACTTACAATGTCTAAGAATGGACTTAGACACTGTAGGGGTACAACGGACAAGGAGCGAGAACAGACTCTGTTCCAAGAGTAGCCGAGGAGAGGTGAAGAAAGTAGAAAGGGTTGAAAACATCAATCGTTCATCAATAGTAAATCATTAGACGTAAAAATTCCCAACAGGCCTCTCATTCTACAAGCAGAAGTCTTCACTCTTATTCAAAAAGACGCTACCGAAAAAGTTCCGACCTCTTTACAAGGCCTAGGAATATACTCCTGCTATTTCCTAGTGCAGGGAAAGGGGTCCAATCGAGTACAAACCCATTCTAGACTTAAGACTCTTAAACAAGTTCATCCACAAGAAGTTCAGGGTGCTTGCCCTTCACCAGATCTACCCCCAACTCCAACAGGGTGACTGGTTGTGCGTCATCGATCTGCAGGATGCCTACTTCCACATTCCAGTTATCAGGAAACACCAGAAGTTCTTGCATTTCAAGCACTACCAATACAAGGTTGTTCCCTTCGGGCTGAAGTCCGCACCGCGCACGTTCTCCAAATGCATGGCGGTGGTAGCTGTTTATCTGCGGAGATGTAAGCTTTTCGTTTACCCGTACTTAGACGACTGGCTAATCAAAAGCTCCTCACTTCTCCTCACGCAGGAACACCTTCAGACCTGCATACAGGTGCTGCAACAGTGGGGCCTCCAAATCAACTTCAAAAAGTCCATTCTCAATCCAATGCAGGTGATTCACTACCTGAGAGCAATTCTGGATACCAAAAATGCAATAGTGTATCCTGCGTAGGAGAGGTTATCCTCAATCAACAAGTGCCTCACTCTCCTCCACATTCCTTATCCATCGGCCAGACAGGTGACCTCTTTGCTGGGGTCCATGGCATCGTGCATCTACATTGTTCCCAATGCTAGACTTCACATGCGTCCTCTCCAGCAGGCATTGGAAGACCAGTAGTTGCAGTTCTGGGGTCTCTCGGAAGACAGGGTGATCCTCTCTCAGATGGCCAAGGAATCGCTCCAAATGAGTGCCTTTTCACCACCACCCTCCCACACAGACACTCAGATGCTTCACTCCAAGGTTGGGGAGCCCACATGGGCCCTCTGCAAGTGCAAGGTCTGTGGTCGGAAACTAAAAAGTTGTATCATATCAACATGTTAGAGCTGAGGGCAGTCTATCTCGTACTAAAGTCCTTCTACCTATCCATTCAGCCACGCTCCCTTTTGGTGCAAACAGACAATACGACCACAATGCATTACTTGAACAAGCAGGGAGGAGCCAGGTAACGGCCCCAATCTCTGGAGGCTCAAGCCATATGTACTTGACTACTTGCCAGAGATCCAGGCGCACTCAACGTGCACACAGACTCCCTCAGTCGCAACTTCGTCAAAGCTCACATCTGGGTCCTAAACGACGAAGTTGTTCAGGACTTTGTCCATCAGTGGGGAACACCACAAATCAACCTGTTTGCCCATGAAGCTAATGCAAAATGGTGCATCTTCACATCCAGATTTCCCCAACCAGGATCAAAGGGGAATGTTCTTTTGAACAACTGGTCAGACATATTACTGTACGTTTTCCCCCATACCTCTCATTCCTCTGGTCATCAACAAGTTTTACAGAGCCAAAACCAGGATGCTCCTGATCGCTCTGGAGTGGCCTCGACAGTGGTGGTATCCGGACCTTCTTCACCTGTCCGAGACCCCACACAGGAGGTTGCCATGCAGACTGGATCTCCTCTCCAAGCTAGAGGGTAAGATTTTCCATCCCAACCTTCCCTCTCTCAGCTTGACGGCATGGCTCCTGAATTCTTGCAATACAGACACCTAGGCCTTTTCCAAGACTGTATGGACATTTTGTGAGAATCTAGGAGGTATTTTACCAGGAAATCTTACACTTTCAAATGGAAGCCTTTCTACTTATGGTGCACTATCAATGGTCGTCATCCTATTTTAGGTCAAGAACAGGTGATCTTGCCTTATGTGTTACTTAGCCAAATCTGAACTTCAGTTCACATCTGTAAAAGTGCATCTGGCAGCCATTACAGCCATCCAAAAAGCCACCCACACAAGTTTCCTTTTTCCAAATGCCTGTAGTCCAGGACTTCCTCAAAGGTTTAAGACCGGTTTATCATCCTATAAGGTCACCCTCTCCTTCCTTGTAGCTTAATATGGTTCTCACCAAATTAATGGGCCCTCCCTTTGAGCCCATACACAAGGAGTCTCTACAACACCTTTCCTGGAAGACCGCTTTCTTAGTGGCTATCACTTCTGCACGCAGAGTCAGTGAAATCCAGGCTCTTTGTGCAAAAGAGCCTTATTTGATTTTCCATTTAAACAGGGGGGCTATGAAAAGACCTAGTTATTTGTCTACGGCCATCTCTGATTTCCATATCAATCAGACCATTATTCTTCCCACGTTTTTCCAAACCCTTCCTCACCACCAGAAAGGGCTTTACACTCCCTAGATCTTAAAAGGGTTCTGAAGTTTTACCTTGACAAAACCAAACAGATAAGACAATCCGATCATTTGTTTTAATTATGGCTCGGTGCACACTGGTTTACCTTCTTCCAAGCAAGCTATCTCGAGTTGGATAGTCTCTTGCATCTCCCTTTCTTACCAGTTATCTAACAAACTCCTTCCTTGTAGGTCTAAAGCTCATTCTACAAGGGGTAAGGCAGCCACTGCTGCCTTGCTTAGAAATGTACCCATTGCTAAGATCTGCAAGGCTGCCACATGGCGATCGGTACACACCTTCACCCGCCATTATTGTTTAGATTCAGACACTCTGGCAGATGCCCAAGTGGGGCAGGCCTCGTTAAGGAATCTGTTTGGGTAATATGCCCCTAGCTGCTAATAGCTGATTTGTGTATTTGTCCGCAGGCATGGGGGATGAACTTACTATTCTATTCAGTGCTGATGACTATTAATGAGTATCCCCTTAAAGAGAGTGATGAGTTACTTGCCTGTAATCCTAGTTCTCTTCCATAGGAATGCTCATCAGTCATAAGCAAACCTCCCTCCTCCCTGGAAGAATACGTTATGCAGCAGCTGTGATATGATTATTATCCTCAAATGTTTTCTTCCGTTCTTGGCCTGTCACCTGTGGGGCATGATGGGATTGAGGAGGTCTTGAAGGCACCGTGCCAGTTTATGTTCTACTTTTAATGCAGCCTATTGGCTAACAGTGCCTTGCATTCCCTTGCTTTTTTCCCGTCAAAGGATAAGTTGTGAAATTTAAGGTGTTCATGTTCTGTCTAGCAGAAATGTTAAGTGTGTGTGGTTATTTTAAATGAACAATTAAATGCAATTTTGGCATTCTTTAGCCAATAATTACGTAGGCTGCTTGTGTGTATGTGTATATGTATGTGTATATGTATGTGTGTATATATATATATATATATATATGTGTGTGTGTGTGTGTGTGTGTATATATATATATATATATATATATATATATATGTGTGGGTGTGTATGTGTATGTATGGACAGCAACTTTGAGGATCTGCTAGGCAGAATTCATGAAGTCCACAGGCAATGTACTGTGGATCAATCAGTCCTGGATGGATGCTTGCCTATGCTTTGCCTTTTCTCCCATTTAACCCATTTGAGGGGGGAGTTGACTCTGTGTCTATGACCCTCATTCTAGTTGCCCCGATCTGGACCAGGCAGCCCTCCTCCTCAGTGCTGTTGTAGATGTCCATCAGTCCCCACGAGAAGCTACCGATCAGGCCAAGCCTTCTCACTCAACAACACAGCCAGATTAGGCACCGAGACCCCAAACAGCTCAACCTAGCAATTTGGCACCTGAGTATGGCTGTCAAGTGTTTAAAGGTCGTAGACCTACTACACATGAATGTTAGGCAGGCAGGTCGAAGAGATTTGTCCACTGTTGCATCTTAAAACAACTAGACCCTTTCAAGATCAGCGTTCAAGATGACATTGCTACCTTTTACAACTTCAAATGACAGGTCAAGCATATACCTCTATATATCTTCACCTAGCATCTATTACAGCAATATGAGCAAAATAGAGAATACTCCTTGCTCTTCAAAATCCCTAATCCCCCCCAAAAATTCCTCAACCCTCTGTATGTAACCTTGACATAGTTTTCACAAGGCTTATGGGTCAACCATTTGAACCCCTCCCCTTTTTCGACCTACAGTTTCTTTCCGGTAAAGTGGTTTTCTTAGTAACACTAACCTTGCTCAGACGCATCAGTAAATTACAAGCACTCTGTATTCAAATCATTCATTGAGGTGTATAATAGAGTGGTACTTAAAACTAATCCAAGGTTATTTCCTGTATCGTAGTCTAACCTTTCCACATCAACCAGATTGAGATTCCCTTTTTCTTTCCACAACCAGATTCTGTAGCAGAAAGGGCATTACATCCCTTAGACATCAGGCAGCGCTTTTAATATGTTGGCAGAACTACGTCCTACGAAACGCTTAGTAACTTTTGATAAACACCACAAAGATCACCTCCTTTCCAAAGCAGGCACTTCAAGATGGATTGTCCAGTGTATCAAAACTTGCTGCGTCAAAATTAAACATTTACTCACTGTCCCTCCAAGGGCAAACTCCATGCGAAAAAGAGGGGAGCACCATGGGCTTCCTAGAGAACATCCCAATAGCAGATATCTGCGAGGCAGCTTCTTAGTCAACACAGCACACCTACAGCACACTACAGTGGGGACAAACTAGCCCATCAATAGGCCATGGTTGACCAAACCGTGTTAAGAACATTGTTCTAACATGTGCATGATCTGGCCACTACCCACAGCTGAGGTGGAAACTGCTTTACAGCCGATGCAGAGCATCTCCATCTACAGCATCACATGCTGTAAATGGAAAATGTTACCCTGTACCATTGGTTTGTAGCGTATACTGTTGTAAATTCACATGCTCCCACCTTCCTCCCTAGAAGCTGGCAAGATGTTTACCCTTTTCATGCTTTAGTACTTTAACAATTTATAATGCACATGGCGCACCACAGTATTCTTAACTGTACACCCTATTTTCACCTCTTGCACGCTGAGTGGAAAACAATCTAGGATGGAGTCTGTGGGCTAAGGGAGGAGTCACAGCACATCCTGTGACTCGCAAGTTCAAAGAAAAAAAAGTTGTGTCCAAGCCAAACTTTAGATGGCAGGAGTATGTAAAGCATGTGAATCTACAGCTCTGCATGCTATGAACTTGCAAGATAAAAAACATTTTGCTTGTGTCTTAAGATGCACTGCAGTAGCATTTGAAAAGACCGCTCACTTTCTGTTCTATGGACTAGAGTTCTTGAGCGCTGACCTTCACCTGTTTCTTACTCTACCTTCCCAGACTGCATCACATGTTTTTGGGATAATTTAATGTAAATTGATTCTGATTGCACCATTCCCATCTTTTGGTGTACTCTGACAATTCCATTATCTTTATGCTCAAGAAAATTGTTTGATCTTCCTTGTTCTCATTGACACCATGCCATCACGGTTTAAGTACTATACTTGAAATTTAGAAGTAATTGGCATTTCTGTTTGGCTTACTAAAAAGACCTACATTGGCAGGATGCTTTTTGTAAAAACCTAAAAAAATAAATAAAAAAAAAGCCTAGTTGAACCTCCTGCAGTGCTTTCTGAGAAGAACCCGATCCTCTTAATTTTTGCTCACCCGCAAGACACTGGGTATCAAAGCATTTACTTTCAAGTCCTCTTCAATCTGGATACAAGCAGTCTTAGTCTCCACTATCTTCCCAAGTTCATATTGCACCTACGCTCACAACAGTGAAGTCTACCAAAAATTGAAACACTCCTCCTTCATTCTCAGTAAAAGATGTACTCCTACCTTGGAGGCTGCCCCAGGAAAGGATCACATGCATATTCAAGTAGGCTTTTAATTTGGGGAGTGGAAATTAACATTTTTTAAATGTTTTAACTTATCAGAAAATCTTTATTTTGAATTGGTTAACAAATTATGCTTTTAGATGGGTATTTAAAAAAAATATTTTACAAAGGGTTCTGTGATCCTCCATACAGGCAACACTATTGAGTGTTTGAGTTCAGTGAAAATACCAATTTGGAAGGGTTTGATTACAAGCAACTTGCCCTGTTTTTGCTGTAAGATGAACATTCATAGTACTGAATTTGTATTTTATTTATAGATATATTTATATTTTTCTGTCAACAGAACAAAGCAAAAAAGAAGAAAAAAGGTGTTTTGCCAGGAGGAGGTTTCAAAGCAAACATGAAAGACGACCTTGCAGATTATGGCGGGTACGATGCTGGCTATGCACGAGAATATGAAGATTTCATGTGACAGCCTCTCAAACCAGCTATCTTTTTTCTTGGTTTTCTTTTCTTGTTTGCCCTTGGCCCGTTTACACCATGTAGCAAATCTTCCATTTTGCTCAATGGATTCGCAGAATGCTACACCTGTGTCCCGATGCAACCTGTTAACCCCATGGCATCTAGAGGGGACAGCTCCAGGAGTTGTTGGGTGTTTTCGTGTTCAGGTTTGCTTATTGGAAAATCTGGACCCTTTGGTGCCAGTGGGTTATTCCCAGAAAAAAAATGCCTCTTATCACCTCTGCCTCTCAGGATGCACTTCAGACAAGGAATGATCTGGACATAATTTGTTAGAATCACCAAAAACGAACTTGTGGAAAGTTTTCTGTCTCTTGGGAGTCATATCCCGTTGCTGCTGAGCGGTCCTACATCTGTCCTTCTGATAGAGTACACCTCCAAGTCTGTTAAATGAGGTTATAAGTGCACTGGAGCATCGGCTGAACAAAGTGAATGTTGTGCAGCACAGACCGTGTTTAATTCGTAGCAACCAGAGAAAGGAATTCCAAAGTAGGTAATTGACCCGAATAGTGTCCAAACATTGCATTTTTAGCTGTTTTGTTTTCCCCCTTCACCAGTCCATTGGCGCTTTCCTCTGAAGGCGCAGCAGTCAAAGAAGGTTTTGAGACCATTTTGCTGGCTGACCAGATTTGACATTGGATTGGAGAGTGATAGCAAGTTGGACTCCTATCAACACCATTCCGGAATGTAGTCCTCTACCCTACCTCCTCAGAAGGGACTTGGGACACCTCCAATGCACACAATGGCAATTTGGAATGTGTATGACCGGGCTTGAGTCGTTAGTATTACTTCATCATATATTGCCTTAGTACTGGAGTTGTAGATTTTAATTGGACTGGGGAGAGGGGTGCTGGTTACTGTCTAAGACTTCTTCACCAACTGTTCGATCAATAACTTTGGATTTGGTCTCTGCTCCATCGTATGGGTAGGCCAGAGGGGACTGCTCTTTCATTGCAAAGAGCACTGGATGTTGCTTGTGCAGAGTAAGCCGATGTGTTTTTGCATTGTGCTGACCGCTCAGCAGGTCTGCATCTGTGAAGGTATTGCCTTCTTTGAGAGCTGCTGAAATGCTATAGGAGAAATGTTGCCTTGTTGCTGGCTTCTTTTAAAAAGTCCTTCTCCCCACCCTGCCAACTCTTTTCTCACGGGACACGCTTAACAAATGGCAAGTTACTACGATTGGCTAAATTGTTATGTTAACAATTATGACTTCTGCAGTGTTTTATAAAGCAACTAATTTAATAAAATTACTATTGTGAAGACCTTTTTGCAGTGTTTAGAGATGATTTGAAGATAGTCCTATAAACAACTGGATGTTAGTACTTTCAAGAAATGTGTAGTAATAGACATCAAATTATATATGAGCAGCTAATGTGTCCTTAGCAATAGAAAGTTTGTTAGAGATGGAGTAATTCCACCTGATAAAATATTGAGGCTTATTTTCATTATCGTGTACATTGATTTTTGGATGCAATACCTTGACAAATTTGAAAAGCCACAGAAAATGGTGACAAGTGTTTGACGGATCAAAAAAGCAGGTTGTGGTCACACCATGGCACTCTAATGGTCCACTCGTTTTCAGAAGGGGCGGTCCTCTAATGGTGTTAAATACTATTGCAATAACTAACGTCTTAAAACTAGTAGAAAATGTGGTTTGAATAACAGCAGATATTTTCCTGAAGTACTCTCCCTGCAGGGTCCTTCACTGTGAGTGTTTAAGTGCATCCCTGGGTCAGTAATGAGATCACTGGTATGACTGCTCCACAGTAACTTAACAGTAAGAAGTTGGAAACTGTCCAGGGGGGTCCTACAGTAGTTGTGCTTTCATCTTGTGGTTTATTTCCTTTACATGAATCATCCATTACGTTGAATTGGACTGGAGGAGATATGAGAATACATTGTTACTATGTCTCTTTATATCACTTTGGTGTGTGAGCAGTCTGCTAAAGTAGGTGAAAGTGATGTACCGGAGAATACAGTTCAGCCTGTGCTGGAGCCTTATGAAGGTCAGTATTTTACATATTCTGTTGGAGTGGAAAATGGCAATCACCTTTGAAGGAGTCTGTTGTGTGAAGTGGGGTACTCTTTCTGGAAAGAATCTAAAACCTATATTGCACGTTACATTGCTAACGTGGGGCTCCAGTGTTCTATTTGGCATCTATACCCGTTTTTAGGTCTCGCCCTGAAGCCAGCGCTTGCGCTGGTCTGGGCGAGACATTT
This sequence comes from Calotriton arnoldi, assembly GCA_963921515.1. Classification (NCBI taxonomy): domain Eukaryota; kingdom Metazoa; phylum Chordata; class Amphibia; order Caudata; family Salamandridae; genus Calotriton; species Calotriton arnoldi. The sequence goes on from CAWUFW010001007.1 coordinate 80,934, forward strand.
TGTAAGTGGGCATTTAGAAATGCGACCACTTTTTTTTGGGCTTGCCTAGAGCGTGCGAGTACGCGCACAATGACGAGCAGAGGCGCCATATGGCTTACCTCTCTCGTCATGGTGCACGCACATCGCACACCATTTGCCAGCCTGCTTGCACGTGCACAGCTGCTGCTCGCACTCCCTCCTCCCTTCTCCCCCTCCCTTTTCGTGAGCTTTGATCAAGCTCCTCTGCTGCTGGCATTCCCCCCTCCCTTCTCGCCCAGCCCTTCTTGTCTAACTTTCTCTCTCTCTCGCCTGCCTCTGCTGCTGGCATTCCCCCCTCCCTTCTCGCTCAGCCCTTCTTGTCTAACTTTCTCTCTCTCTCTCGCCTGCATTGGGTCGAAATCTGATTATGGAAAACAAGCACTGGTCGCCCAAAATGAGTTCCGTGTCCACCACCCTCTACCTCTCTCTCTGCCTCTCTCTCTACCTCACTACCACTCTACCATCTCCTTCTACCTCTCTCTCTCCCTCTACCTCTCTCTACCTCTCTCTCTCCCTCCCTCTACCTCTCTCTCTCCCTCTACCTCTCTCTCTCTCTCTCCCTCTCTACCTCTCCTCTCTCTCTCCCTCTCTCTCCCTCTCTCTCTCTCTCTCCCTCTCTCTCCCTCTCTCTCTCTCCCTCTCTCTCTACCTCTCTCTCTACCTCTCTCTCTCCCTCTCTCTCCCTCTCTCTCTCTCCCTCTCTCTCTACCTCTCTCTCTACCTCTCTCTCTACCTCTCTCTCTACCTCTCTCTCTACCTCTCTCTCTACCTCTCTCTCTACCCCTCTCTCTACCCCTCTCTCTACCCCTCTCTCTACCCCTCTCTCTACCCCTCTCTCTACACCTCTCTCTACCTCTCTCTCTACCTCTCTCTCTCTACCTCTCTCTCTACCTCTCTCTCTACCTCTCTCTCTCTCTACCTCTCTCTCTCTCTACCTCTCTCTCTCTCTACCTCTCTCTCTCTACCTCTCTCTCTACCTCTCTACCTCTCCCTCTCTCTCTACCTCTCTGCCTCTCTCTCTACCTCACTACCACTCTACCATCTCCCTCTACCTCTCTCTCTACCTCTCTCTCTACCTCTCTCTACCTCTCTCTACCTCTCTCTCTCTCTCTCTCTACCTCTCTCTCTCTCTCTACCTCTCTCTACCTCTCTACCTCTCTCTCTCTCTCTACCTCTCTCTACCTCTCTCTCTACCTCTCTCTCTACCTCTCTCTCTACCTCTCTCTCTACCCCTCTCTCTACCCCTCTCTCTACCCCTCTCTCTACACCCCTCTCTCTACACCCCTCTCTCTACCCCTCTCTCTACCCCTCTCTCTACCCCTCTCTCTACACCTCTCTCTACACCTCTCTCTACCTCTCTCTCTACCTCTCTCTCTACCTCTCTCTCTCTACCTCTCTCTCTACCTCTCTCTCTACCTCTCCCTCCCTCTACCTCTCCCTCCCTCTACCTCTACCTCTCCCTCCCTCTACCTCTCTCTCTACCTCTCTCTCTCTCTACCTCTCTCTCTACCTCTCTCTCTCTACCTCTCTCTCTCTACCTCCCTCTCTC
>CAWUFW010001007.1:87500-307500 GCA_963921515.1 Calotriton arnoldi
AACACAGGGGCTCCTGTGGATCGGAACGTGTCACGACGCCATCGCCCTGCTCCGGGCGACCCCTGTTTCTTTCTGTCCACCCCACTCCTGAGAGCTTGGTTGTCCAAGCCTCCGCTTCCCAAACCGCCTTCCCTACCGCCCCTCCGGATAGGGAATCCAAACGCCTGGATCAGTTTGGGAAGAAAGGTTTTTCTTCCTCCAGTGCTGGCTTGCGGTCCGTTAACACCGCTTGTCTTTTGGGCCGATATACCCACTCCCTGTGGGATTCGGTGGCGGATGTTTTGCCCCAGTGCCCTGAGGAGGTCCAGGCACTGCTTTCCCGCGCCATTGCGGAAGGAATGGATGCGGCCAAATACACTATCCGTTGTGGCCTTGACACCGCCGACTCGCTGGGCAGGTCTATTGCAACAACGGTGGCGCTCCGACGCCACGCCTGGCTGAGAACCACTGGTTTTTCAGGGGATGTCCAGAATACTCTCATGGACATGCCCTTTGATGGAGTCTGCTTTTTGGGTCCAAAGCAGACCATGCGTTGGAGCGCTTTAAGGACTCACGGGCTACTGCCAAGTCCCTGGGCCTTTCTGCTACACGCCCTCCGCTGCCTTCTGCTTTTCGCCCCTATCGTGGCCACGGTAGGGGCGCCCCTTCACGTCAGCAGCCCAGCCACCGGCCCGCGCAGCAGGCGTCTTCGCGTGGCCGAGGACGTGGATTCCGCCGTGGCGGATCGGGCAACCAGCGTGCGGGTCAGGCCACCACCTCCAACCCGTCCGCGGCCTCCAAGCCCTCCTAGTCCCTCCTTTCAGGTGCACGGCACGCCGGTAGGGGGCAGGGTCCGCCATCACCTTCCCCACTGGCGCACCATCACCTCGGACAGGTGGGTCTTGGACATTGTCCGAAGGGGCTACTCCCTCCCCTTCGAGACCACCCCCCAGCCATGCCACCTCAATTCCGCCGCATGTCAGGGGATCACTTGGTGCTTCTACAGAAGGAAGTCACGGCCCTCTTGACCAAGAGGGCCATCGAGCATGTTCCGACCCCAGAAGTAGGGCGTGGTTGCTACTCCCACTACTTTCTGGTGCCCAAAAGGACAAGGAGGACATGCGTCCTATCTTGGACCTCCGGAACGTCAATCGCTTCCTCCGGAAGGAGAAGTTCAAGATGCTCACCCTAGCTCAGGTCTTGACTGCCCTCGACCCTGGAGACTGGTTGGTAGCGTTGGACTTGCAGGACGCGTATTTCCACATCCCCGTCCTGCCGGCCCACCGGCGTTACCTTCGGTTCACGGTAGGCCCCGAGCATTTTCAGTTCACCGTGCTCCCCTTTGGCCTTACCAGTGCCCCTCGGGTGTTCACGAAAGTGATGGCGGTGGTCGCAGCTCATCTGCGCCGGGCAGGGGTTTCAGTCTTCCCCTACCTCGACGACTGGCTGCTGAAGGCGGGCTCGTCCCAGGCAGTCGTCTCCCACCTCCAGACTACGGCCGAACTCCTGCACTCGCTGGGGTTCTCCATCAATGTGCCGAAGTCGCATCTGATTCCCTTCTCCACAGCTCCTTTTCATCGGAGCAGTTCTGGACACGACGCAGTTTCGGGCCTATCCTCCCGAACGGCGAGTCCGGGATATTCAGGCTATGATTCCGATCTTTCGGCCTTTATTCTGGGTTTCGGTACGGATGACCCTGAGGCTGCTGGGCCTCATGGCCTCCTGCATCCTGCTGGTCAATCATGCCAGATGGCATATGCGGGCTCTGCAGTGGGACCTGAAGTTCCAGTGGGCGCAGCACCAGGGCAACCTGTCCGATCACGTCCAGATCTCGGAGGGGACTGCAAAACAGTTGCAGTGGTGGCTCTCGAACCGGCAATGGGTCATGGGCAGATCCCTCTCCCTTCCCCAGCCAGAGCATACAGTTGTGACGGACGCGTCCCTTCTGGGATGGGGCGGTCACATGGGAGAGGCGGAGATCAGAGGCCTCTGGTCTCCGGCGGAGTCCCGGCTCCATATCAACATTCTGGAGCTCCGGGCGATCCGGCTTGCACTCAAGGCATTCCTTCCCTCTGTCAAAGGGAAGGTAGTGCAGGTGTTCACAGACAACACCACCGCCATGTGGTACTGCAACAAACAGGGCGGGGTGGGGTCTTGGACCCTTTGTCAGGAGGCTCTGCGCCTCTGGACATGGCTGGAACATCAGGGCATGTTCCTGATGGTTCAACACCTGGCAGGTTCTCTGAACGCCAGGGCGGACTAACTCAGCCGCAGGTGCATGATGGATCACGAATGGCGTCTTCACTCGGAAGTGGCGCAAGGACTCTTTCTACAGTGGGGAGAGCCTTGGTTAGATCTATTCGCCACCGAAGAGAACGCGCAATGTCATCAGTTCTGCGCGTTGGAATTTCCAAGGCGGCACTCGCTCGGCGACGCTTTTCGTCGCGAGTGGAGTTGCGGTCTGTTGTACGCCTTTCCGCCTATACCACTTCTACCCAGAGTGTTGAAGAAGATTCGGCACGACCGGGCCCAAGTCATTCTTGTGGCTCCGGACTGGGCTCGAAGAGTTTGGTATCCCGAGCTACTCAATATGAGCATAGATCCCCCGATCCGTCTGCCTCTTCGGGAGGATCTTCTGTCGCAGCAGCAGGGGACGGTCCTCCACCCGAACCTGTCCAGTCTACACCTGCTTGCGTGGAGATTGAGCGGCGGCAGTTGATTCCTTTCGACTTGCCTCCCGAAGTTTGTGATGTGATTCTGGCAGCCAGGCGTCCCTCCACTAAGGTGGTATACGCCTGCAGGTGGAACAAATTTGTGGCATGGTGCACAGCAAAGGCTGTGGATCCCCCTTTCTGCCCCTCTTTCTGAGGTCCTTCTGTTCCTTCTCTCTCTGGCCCAACAGGGTTCTGCCCTGGGTACCATCAAGGGTTATCTTTGTGCTATCTCGGCCTTCCTCAGGCTCCCTGATCAGCCCTCCCTTTTCAAGTCCCCTGTTGTTAACAGGTTCTTAAAAGGCATTACTCACCTCTTCCCTCCTGTTCCGTTTGTGATGCCTCAGTGGGACTTGAACTTGGTTCTTACCTTTTTAATGTGCGCTCCCTTTGAGCCTCTGCATAACTGTCCTCTTCGTCTTCTGACTCTGAAGACAGCCTTTCTGGTGGCCATCACCTCCGCTCGGCGGGTGAGTGAGCTCCAGGCTCTATCTTGCAAACCTCCCTTTCTGTCTGTTCATCCAGACAAGGTTGTTCTTCGGACGCGTCCGTCCTTCTTGCCAAAGGTGGTTACTGCTTTCCACATTGGGCAGACCATCACTTTGCCCACCTTCTTTCCGCCTCCGCATCCTTCCGGAGAGGAAGAGAGGCTCCACCGTCTGGACCCAAAACGTGCGCTCTCCTTCTATATCGACCGCACAAAACACTTCCGGGTGGATGACCAGCTCTTTGTTGGCTACGTGGGCGCCAAAAAGGTCGGGCGGTGCACAAGAGGACCATCTCCCGCTGGGTTACCTTGTGCATCAAGACCTGCTATTCTTTGGCCAAGAAGGAGCCTCCTGTTGGGCTGCGTGCCCATTCCACCAGGGCAACGGCTGCTACCACGGCCTTGGGCCGCGGTGTTCCGCTGCCGGTTATCTGTCAGGCAGCTACGTGGGCCTCGCTGCACACGTTAACAAAGCATTACTGCCTTGACAGTCAGGTCCGGAGGGACGGCTTCTTTGGCCGTTCTGTCCTCCAGGACTTCCTTGTCTGATCTTTGTTCGCAGACCCACCACCGGGGTTGGTATTGCTGGGGTATCTATTCTAAGGTAAGGAATCTGTCACTAACGTGTCTCTTTCAGATGCACAAGTTACTAACTTGTGTAACGATATATCTGTAAGAGACAGTAGTTAGTGACAGATTCCTTACCGCCCACCCATCCTCCCCGTTCTGCGAACAGATTTCTAGGGTTAAGGACATCCCTTTCAGGGCCCTAGTATTTTTCAGACACCTGTGTCAGCTTCTTGCATGGCTCTGCGTTCCTGGCGCGGAAAGTCGTGTACAGAACTGACGTCAGCGCGCAGGGGCGGCGCCTAAGTACTGCCCGCGACGTCATCCCGGCGATCACGACGCCGACGACGGACGCGGAGCCGCACGACGCCGCCTACCGACGCGCAAGGGTACTGCTACGCAAAACTTTCCCGGATCCAGCCTGACGCCTGGGGATATTCTAAGGTAAGGAATCTGTCTCTAACTACTGTCTCTTACAGATATATCGTTACACAAGTTAGTAACTTGTGCATTAAGACCATACAGGCATATAGAGGTATAAATTGAAGAGAGACAACCTGTCGGGTGTGGGCAAAATTTGGTAGGCTGTGAGGATTTCGAGTTCTCCTCCAAATAAATTTTGGGAAAATCTAGTGCCAAGAGGTGTGTTTTTAAAGCACATTACATCAGTAACTCAGGAAAAATTTGAAGAATACAAAGAAGACTTTGCAAAGGAAAATGGGGCGGTCTCCGAATAATTTCTGGGGCCAATACCTACTGGGGATATTTAGTCACAAATTTTGCTTATTAAACTAGATTAAATGCTAGTTTTACAACGAAGGTTTTGGATTCTCCTTCAATAAATAAGTAAATGTTTCGAAAATGTACTAGCAAATAGTGCATTTTTAAGATTAATTTGTCAAAGCCTCGTAGTGCTTAAATGACCAATGTTAAGTCACTAGGTCCAAATTCCATAGCTGAGCTACAAGACCCTACTCTGCCAAGCTCGAGCACCATAAACCAATGTTTCTACACCCTTCAAGGAATGGGTTTCATAATGTACAAGTGAGCATACTTAACAGTCTTCCATACTGCGCCCAGTATGCACAAACTTGCATAAGGTATCACTTTAAAAGTTTTGATAATGCCTAGTAAAACACACAAGTTTTCATAATTCCTCAGCCAGCAGACTTTGCAGTTTTTTTATATTGTCCATCAATCACATTGCAGTTTTCCATAATTATTTTGTGAGCTTATTTGGTAAAGCCAATTTGCGAACATAATGCTGAATTAGTGCAATGTTCAAGTCCATTGTGTGTCCACTGGCCCACCGTGCTAGTTTCCATGAAGCTGCAAGTATGCACACATAGTAAATTTCATAATTCTGCAGTTAGCAGAATAATATTTTTTCGCTAGTAGTGCCTTAGCTCACTAAGGGCTTGAAGTTCATTCAGAACGTTTTACCGCAATGCCAAGCCTAAGCTAGGTCATTCGGTTTATGCTGTTGCAGAGATTCTCTGTAATCAACAGGCACAAGTTTGGAGGCTGGGAAATCGTTCATTGCATTAAATGTCTATTGCAAATATATGCATGTGATTTTCATGATTCCTTGCCGGCCTTATTCTTTGAACGTTTTTGAAATGTATTCCATTGAGCTGGGTAGTAGAAGTATATGCAAAAAAAGAATTTTGTCTATGAAAATCTCTACCTGTGTTTTGAGGGGGGGGGGCTAAGCAGGGCGGAAACAGTGTGGCTCTTAACAGCAATTTGTTTTGAAGTGCATGCAGACACTTCCACATGCACGTGTTCCTTATGTTACATGCCACTTGTTATCAACATTTTCAAAGTGTAGTAGCAAACCTAATATGCTTCTCTATCGCACTGCATGAAACCTGTAGGTAATTGTATTTATTTAGGTCACATGTTTGAACCCTGAGTTAGCCCATTGGGTTTATGCTTCTGTGTAGCAGAGATCCTTTGTAATTAACAGCCACAAGTTCGCAGACCGGGAAATAGATAACTGCATTAAATGTCTGCTGCAAAGATCTGCATGTGATTTGCATAAATCCTTGCAGCTTAATTATTCTTCTAACGTTGAAATAAATTCCACTGAGTTGAGTAGTAATAGTACGTGCAAAATTTTGTATTTTCTATGAAAAATTATTAATATGGTTATAACGATGCATTACATATTCCCATTTTTGATGTCTGTATTGAAAGCAGGATGCTACATTTATACTCTTTATTCTCCTGATATTACACGATCTTTAACTTTTTTTTTTTTTTTGCAAATCTTATAGTTTTAACAGAACACTTTCGTGTCTATGTTGACCTCTTTGCCAACATGTGCAGTGACATGGCGCACTGTCTTACTTACTCAAATGTCTGTTTTGCCTGGCTGCACGTTATAATGTTTATGGGTGGGTGTTATTTTACTTCAGTCCTCACCCTTCTCTGGACATGCACTGGCTGCTGTTAAAGAGCGAGCTGTTCTTTACAGCATGAAGCAGAGCCTGTAGCAGTAGTTGAGACTGTAAGCGCTTCATGGTCTTCATGCTGCAAGCCTCTTGTTTCCCTTAAGCAGGCATCAAGCCTCTCAGTTTGAAGCCCCTCGCGCCTCTACCACTTTACCCCACCCTGGTAGCTGCGATGGGACATGGAAGGTTAATGGAAGTAGAGTACACAAGTGCAATTGTTAGTTGAGAAATAAATGTACAGAAGGCTGACCTTTGGAACTGTAGTAGATGCTAAGGAAACAAGTTGACTTGTAGGCGATAGGTAATGCAAACCTTTTAGGAGACGCAGAGCTAATGCATGTAGCTCGCTTGGCTTAATAGCTTATGGAGCTCTTTTTTGTCTTCTACATAGAAGATGGGTGCTTTGAGTGTATTTGGTAATTTTGAAGTGCCAGGTGTCGGGCTTTTCCTGATGTTGGATCTGTAGTGCAACTGGGTTCTGTAATACTGATGTGGAAATATCATTGTTGGGTGATATTGAAATTACGCCAGATGCCACACTACAATCACTACCTTAACATAGGTCTTCGCACTGTAGGGATCCTCTGAAGCTTCCTGGCCATACACCCATAGTCCTCTTTGAAGCATAAGTGGCTCAAAAGAAGTGGAAGCACCAGGCCTGTTAGACTTGCTCCCCTTGAAGCCATCTACTGCAGATGGACACAGAACCAGCTCTGCCTATGCACTTCGAGGTGATGGTTTCTCTAGCATAGCCACTGGGCTCTCGGGAGCCCTCCGGTTCTTACGATCTGTCTTAATTCCTTATGGATTGCCTCTTGGCTGTTGTACCGTTGGGTTGTGTATGTCATGCAGGCATGGTAGATTATCCTGATCCTTTGGGCCAGGTGCAGTTGCCATACTCCTCCAAGCTTCATATCTGAAAGAGACACGTTAGTGACAGATTCCTTACCTTAGAATATCCCCAGGCGTCAGGCTGGATCCGGAAAGTTTTTTGCGTAGCAGTACCCTTGCGCGTCGGTAGGCGGCGTCGTGCGGCTCCGCGTCCGTCGTCGGCGTCGTGATCGCCGGGATGACGTCGCGGGCAGTACTTAGACGCCGCCCCTGCGCGCTGACGTCAGTTCTTCTTTTCCGCGCCAGTAAGCGCAGATCCGGGAAGAGCAGTGCCCTAGTCACTTTTTGACTATCTTTTTGTGAAATTTTTCACTGTTCTCTTCAACGAGTCTTCACGACTCCTAAGGTGTCGTAGGGATGCCCGGCTTTAAGCCCTGCGAGGTATGTGGTCGTATGATGTCCATCACGGACCCCCACCTCGAGTGTCTCTTCTGCCTCGGCCGAGGCCACGACACGAAGTCGTGCCCTGACTGCCGGAAACTTCATCCGAAGGCTTTGCGAGAGCGGTCTCGAAAGCTCCTTGAAGTCCGGCAGTCGGCTCCGCGCCGCAGCAAGCCCCGGTCCCGGGAGAGGTCGAGGGGCCGGACGCGGAGTCCCCGCCGTTCGTCGGAATCCAAGTCTTCGCGCTCCTCCGGTAAGTCGAAGCACAAAAAGTCTAAGCGGCGTCATCGCTCTAAGACTTCGCCTCGCCGGTCGCGCGACTCGGCTGAGGTCCCTGTCGGCACCGTCCCGCCCCGCGGCCCCGGACGTGCCTGTCGAGTTGCCCCCGCATTACCCGTCCTTCCCGGGTTCGGGGCGACTCCGGCCGAAGTACAGAAATTCCTGTCGGCCATGGCCCGCCTCTTCGGGCCTCAAGGTCCCTCCGGTGCGCCTTCGGGCCCCGCGGGCCCAGATAGGGTTGCTCCGGCGTCGCCGTCGACTCCGGTCCCGGCGTCGCCTGTCCCACCAGCCTTCGTCCCGGCCTCGGCTCCGGCCCCGGCCTCGACCCCGGTTCCGGTGGTGCCGCAACCTCCATCGACGCCGGTTGACCTAACCACGCCTCCGCCGACGCCGATGTCCCCGGTGCCGTTTCCGACGCCGTCCGGGGCTCCGGGCGGCGTCGTTCCCCGGTTCTCCCCGGGTCCGGACATGGAGCCGGACCGGCGTCGCCCGACGCCGGTTCCGGCGCCGATGAGGCCTTGGGTCCCTTATGTCCCTCCTCCTCCATCTTTTCAACCTGAGGAGGACCAGGAGAGCTGGGAGGGGTCTGACGACCCTCTCACACAACAGTGCGAGTTTGACCCGGACTGGGTTGAGGAACTTGGGGATGCCAGTGGGCTGGATACCTCCCCCGACTCTGGCATGCTGTCTCCTCCCGTGGCAACGGAGGAGGGGGCTAATTTTGCAACGGTGTTGCGTAGAGCTGCTGGAGCCTTAAATCTCCAGTTGCCTACAGTGGCCGTCAGGACTAACCTCCTGACTGAAGTGCTTCAGCCGGCGGCCTCCTCTTCGGAGCCTGTGCTGCCGTTCAACGATGCACTCACTGACGTTCTTTTGGGTGCCTGGTCCAAACCCACCACAGGGGCTCCTGTGGATAGGAACGTGGCCCGACGCCATCGCCCGGCTCCGGGCGACCCCCTGTTTCTCTCCCAACACCCCACCCCTGAGAGCTTGGTTGTCCAAGCCTCTGCCTCCCAAACAGCCTTCCCTACCGCCCCTCCGGATAGGGAATCCAAGCGCCTGGATCACTTTGGGAAGAAGGCTTTCTCTTCCTCCAGTGCTGGCTTGCGGTCTGTTAATACCGCTTGCCTCTTGGGCCGATACACCCACTCCCTGTGGGATTCGGTGGCTGATGTTTTGCCGCAGTGTTCTGAGGAGGTCCAGACACTGCTTACCCGCGCTATTGCGGAAGGGCGTGATGCGGCTAAGTATACCATCCGCTGTGGCCTTGATACCGCCGACTCGCTGGGCAGATCGCTTGCAACGACGGTGGCGCTGCGTCGCCACGCCTGGCTGAGAACCACTGGTTTTTCAGGGGATGTCCAGAATACTCTCATGGACATGCCCTTTGATGGAGTCGGTCTCTTTGGTTCAAAGGCGGACCATGCGCTGGAGCGTTTCAAGGATTCACGGGCTACTGCTAAGTCCCTGGGCCTTGCTGTTGTGCGCCCTACGCAAACGTCTGCTTTTCGCCCCTTTCGTGGCCACGGAAGGGGCGCCCAGTCACGTCCACAGCCCGGCCAACGGCCCGCGCAGCAAGCGCCTTCGCGTGGCCGAGGACGTGGATACCGCCGTGGCGGTTCGGGCAACCAGCGTGCGGGTCAGGCCACCACCTCCAACCCGTCCGCGGCCTCCAAGCCCTCCTAGTCCCTCCTTTCAGGTGCACAGCACGCCAGTCGAGGGCAGGGTCCGCCATCACCTTCACCACTGGCGTCCCATCACCTCGGACAAGTGGGTCTTGGACATTGTCCGAAGGGGCTACTCCCTCCCCTTCGAGACCACCCCCCAGCCATGCCACCTCAATTCCACCGCATGTCAGGGGATCACTTGGTGCTTCTACAGAAGGAAGTCACGGCCCTCTTGGCCAAGAGGGCCATCGAGCATGTTCCGACCCCAGAAGTAGGGCGTGGTTGCTACTCCCACTACTTTCTGGTGCCCAAAAGGACAAGGAGGACATGCGTCCTATCTTGGACCTCCGGAACGTCAATCGCTTCCTCCGGAAGGAGAAGTTCAAGATGCTCACCCTAGCTCAGGTCTTGACTGCCCTCGACCCCGGAGACTGGTTGGTAGCGTTGGACTTGCAGGACGCCTATTTCCACATCCCCGTCCTGCCGGCCCACCGGCGTTACCTTCGGTTCACGGTAGGCCTCGAGCATTTTCAGTTCACCGTGCTCCCCTTTGGCCTTACCAGTGCCCCTCGGGTGTTCACGAAAGTGATGGCGGTGGTCGCAGCTCATCTGCGCCGGGCAGGGGTTTCAGTCTTCCCCTACCTCGACGACTGGCTGCTGAAGGCGGGCTCGTCCCAGGCAGTTGTCTCCCACCTCCAGACTACGGCCGAACTCCTGCACTCGCTGGGGTTCTCCATCAATGTGCCAAAGTCGCATCTGATTCCTTCTCCACAGCTCCTTTTCATCGGAGCAGTTCTGGACACGACGCAGTTTCGGGCCTATCCTCCCGAACGGCGAGTCCGGGATATTCAGGCTATGATTCCGATCTTTCAGCCCTTATCCTGGGTTTCGGTACGGATGACCCTGAGGCTGCTGGGCCTCATGGCCTCCTGCATCCTGCTGGTCACTCATGCCAGATGGCATATGCGGCCTCTGCAGTGGGACCTGAAGTTCCAGTGGGCGCAGCACCAGGGCGACCTGTCCGATCACGTCCAGATCTCGGAGGGGACTGCAAAACAGTTGCAGTGGTGGCTCTCGAACCGGCAATGGGTCATGGGCAGATCCCTCTCCCTTCCCCAGCCAGAGCACACAGTTGTGACGGACGCGTCCCTTCTGGGATGGGGCGGTCACATGGGAGAGGCGGAGATCAGAGGCCTCTGGTCTCCGGCGGAGTCCCGGCTCCATATCAACCTTCTGGAGCTCCGGGCGATCCGACTTGCACTCAAGGCATTCCTTCCCTCTGTCAAAGGGAAGGTAGTGCAGGTGTTCACAGACAACACCACTGCCATGTGGTACTGCAACAAACAAGGCGGGGTGGGGTCGTGGACCCTTTGTCAGGAGGCTCTGCGCCTCTGGACATGGCTGGAACACCAGGGCATGTTCCTGGTGGTTCAACACCTGGCAGGTTCCCTGAACGCCAGGGCGGACGAACTCAGCCGCAGGTGCATGATGGATCACGAATGGCGTCTTCACTCGGAAGTGGCGCAAGGACTCTTTCTACAGTGGGGAGAGCCTTGGTTAGATCTATTCGCCACCGAAGAGAACGCGCAATGTCATCAGTTCTGCGCGTTGGAATTTCCAAGGCGGCACTCGCTCGGCGACGCTTTTCGTCACGAGTGGAGTTGCGGTCTATTGTACGCCTTTCCGCCTATACCACTTCTACCCAGAGTGTTGAAGAAGATTCGGCACGACCGGGCCCAAGTCATTCTTGTGGCTCCGGACTGGGCTCGAAGAGTTTGGTATCCCGAGCTACTCAATATGAGCGTAGATCCCCCGATCCGTCTGCCTCTTCGGGAGGATCTTCTGTCGCAGCAGCAGGGGACGGTCCTCCACCCGAACCTGTCCAGTCTACACCTGCTTGCGTGGAGATTGAGCGGCGGCAGTTGATTCCTTTCGACTTGCCTCCCGAAGTTTGTGATGTGATTCTGGCAGCCAGGCGTCCCTCCACTAAGGTGGTATACGCCTGCAGGTGGAACAAATTTGTGGCATGGTGCACAGCAAAGGCTGTGGATCCCCTTTCTGCCCCTCTTTCTGAGGTCCTTCTGTTCCTTCTCTCTCTGGCCCAACAGGGTTCTGCCCTGGGTACCATCAAGGGTTATCTTTGTGCTATCTCGGCCTTCCTCAGGCTCCCTGATCAGCCCTCCCTTTTCAAGTCCCCTGTTGTTAACAGGTTCTTAAAAGGCATTACTCACCTCTTCCCTCCTGTTCCGTTTGTGATGCCTCAGTGGGACTTAAACTTGGTTCTTACCTTTTTAATGTGCGCTCCCTTTGAGCCTCTACATAACTGTCCTCTTCGTCTTCTGACTCTGAAGACAGCCTTTCTGGTGGCCATCACCTCCGCTCGGCGGGTGAGTGAGCTCCAGGCTCTATCTTGCAAACCTCCCTTTCTGTCTGTTCATCCAGACAAGGTTGTTCTTCGGACGCGTCCGTCCTTCTTGCCAAAGGTGGTTACTGCTTTCCACATTGGGCAGACCATCACTTTGCCCACCTTCTTTCCGCCTCCGCATCCTTCCAGAGAGGAAGAGAGGCTCCACCGTCTGGACCCAAAACGTGCGCTCTCCTTCTATATTGACCGCACAAAACACTTCCGGGTGGATGACCAGCTCTTTATTGGCTACGTGGGCGCCAAAAGGTCGGGCGGTGCACAAGAGGACCATCTCCCGCTGGGTTACCTTGTGCATCAAGACCTGCTATTCTTTGGCTAAAAGGAGCCTCCTGTTGGGCTGCGTGCCCATTCCACCAGGGCAACGGCTGCTACCACGGCCTTGGGCCGCGGTGTTCCGCTGCCGGTTATCTGTCAGGCAGCTACGTGGGCCTCGCTGCACACGTTTACAAAGCATTACTGCCTTGACAGTCAGGTCCGGAGGGACGGCTTCTTTGGCCGTTCTGTCCTCCAGGACTTCCTTGTCTGATCTTTGTTCGCAGACCCACCACCGGGGTTGGTATTGCTGGGGTATCTATTCTAAGGTAAGGAATCTGTCACTAACGTGTCTCTTTCAGATGCACAAGTTACTAACTTGTGTAACGATATATCTGTAAGAGACAGTAGTTAGTGACAGATTCCTACCGCCCACCCATCCTCCCCGTTCTGCGAACTGATTTCTAGGGTTAAGGACATCCCTTTCAGGGCCCTAGTATTTTTCAGACACCTATGTCAGCTTCTTGCATGGCTCTGCGTTCCTGGCGCGGAAAGTCGTGTACAGAACTGACGTCAGCGCGCAGGGGCGGCGTCTAAGTACTGCCCGCGACGTCATCCCGGCGATCACGACGCCGACGACGGACGCGGAGCCGCACGACGCCGCCTACCGACGCGCAAGGGTACTGCTACGCAAAAAACTTTCCGGATCCAGCCTGACGCCTGGGGATATTCTAAGGTAAGGAATCTGTCACTAACTACTGTCTCTTACAGATATATCGTTACACAAGTTAGTAACTTGTGCGTCAAGCTTGTTGCAGGATTGGTCCCTGTTCTCAATGTGCTCCTCAGTCTTTGGTGATTGCTAGAAGCGTGAAAATGAATCCACAGAGACAAAGTAGGAATGGTGTGATTTGTGCAGAGATTTTGCTGTCTGTGCTTTGTGAGACCGATAGATATGTCCCAGCATATTGTGTTGGAGCTTAAGGCAATTTTCTGGTCCTTTTAGTTTATCTAGATTGGCCGAGACGTCTCCATCACCCTTTTTCTTCCCTGTGTGATCAACAGAAGAAGAGCTTTTAGAAGGACGTCTGAGAAGAGGGGCTTGGTCTCTGCCCAGATGTTGATTTGCGTAAGCACAGCATTTGAATGGGCAGAGTTGTGCTTATGCTGCAAAAAGTGCTTGGTTTGCACTTTTCCCTTATAGGAAAGTTTATACTCTGCACAACAAAACTGAGTTGGTTATGGTAAAAAGCCATTTATCTGTTTTTAAGGTTATGACAGTTAGTAGGCCGGACATTTATTGTGCAAAGCATATGTTAAAGCAAGTACAGATATAGGGCGATTTGTCATTAAACTATATTTTAGCCTGCTGAGAGGTATTTTGTTCCATGCAATTTTAGATTAGTGTAGCAGGCAAGAAATCTGCTGTTGGTTATCCATCTGACGATCCGTAGGGGTATATTTTAATTGTTCTTGGGGTAGAAGATTTGAATTGTGTCAATCCATTTTTGGCCCTTAAGTGATTGTATTTTGTTTCACCAGTTTGACTGTGACTGAATATTGCCTTGTGGCAAAGCTTATGCTTGGTACGGTAGGCCTGAGATGGGTCTGACAAACCAATCATAAGGGCCATGGCATAATTGGTTCATTGGG
Organism: Calotriton arnoldi; assembly: GCA_963921515.1. Classification (NCBI taxonomy): domain Eukaryota; kingdom Metazoa; phylum Chordata; class Amphibia; order Caudata; family Salamandridae; genus Calotriton; species Calotriton arnoldi. Next base: position 101,249 of record CAWUFW010001007.1, read on the forward strand.
AAATGTGTCCTATCCCATAGGTCTGATTTATTACGAAAAATGATGACTGAGGCAGTAGGCTTGACATATTTATTGTGAAACACATGCGAATACCAAAAATGCTTTGATGGTTATTGGAAATTTGTCCATTTTGCTGGGTCACCCTGAATTCTTTTGCCTTTTTGCTGAACCCTATGTTCGAGGCATATGAGCTGTAGATCATATGCTATGCATAGATCGCTATCTAGTGTTGGGTCCGGATGTTTGTACTTTGTTTTTCTTTGAAGAAGTCTTTCCAGTCATGAGGTAGGTGACTCCTCCTTTAGGTGATAGTGCGCATGGGCATCGACTCAGTTGTTAGATTGTTTTTTTCCGCCATCGGGTTCGGACGTCTATTGTTGCGCTCCGATTCGACACCGTTCCTTCGGTTTACCTTGGTGCGCAAGATACTCCCCCTCAACGGTATTGTGTTCGATCGCGTCTCCCTTTCTATTGCATATCGTAGTTGCTTAAAACCTTTCGAACGGAAAGTTCGTGGAAGGCCGTCGGGCCGACCCGCGTCGGGTCAACCTGCAGTCGATGGAACGAACTCCCTTCAAATTCTGCCCTCGGTGCCACGCGAAATACCCGCGCACCGACTCACTCGAAGTGTGTAATCTGTGTTCGTCCCCCGAACGCAAAGAACAAGACTGCGACGCGTGCCAGGCTTTCCGTTCCAAGAAAACACTTTGCGACCGTCGGGCTTGACGTCGTGACATGCAGAGCCAGCACACACGCTCCATTCCGGACATCTTTGGTCAACAGTTGGACGAAGAGGCCGACGAGGCCAGGGGAACAGAGGAGGATCAAGAGCTGGTCGACATCTCAGAATTCGAATCCGACCAAGAGGAGGACATCCCACATGGTCAGCGTACTGTGAGTACACCTCCCCCCTCATCCCAGGAAACCATTTCAACTAAAAAGAAGGCTCCGGTCCAACCCGTGCCCTCTGGCCCCGGTCGCCACCGAGATCACGCTTCGGACGCCCCGCCCTCTGGCTCGGCACCGAAGCCTACCAAAAAGCCTTCCGGCTCCGAAAAGACTCCTTCCAAACAGAGTTCGGAGCCCAGGCCTTCGGGGTCGTAACACAAGTCCGGCACCCCCCACCATTCGGCCCCGAAAAAATTGTCGGATCCAAAGACCTCAACGGTTTCGACTCCGGCACCGAGAATTTCGGCGCCGAAACAGACAGAAGTACAGAAAACAGCTACAAAGCCCAGTTTTGATGCCCCAATTGAAAAACCGGATCTGAAACAAAAGCTTTTGTATATACATCCACAGACTGGCCATATCAACACTAAAGTGACTCTAAAAAGGACTGATGCAGAAGAATATCGCATCCCTTTAAAGAAGAGATCAGTTGGAACCAACCCTTCCCCTCCTCCTCTTCCTCCACCCATTCTTCCTTCATCACCACCTTCCCCTCAGCTTCAACCAATTTCACCTGAACATTCACCACCACATACACCTGACCAAGATGATGGGGATGATGATCAAGATAAGGGTGATGGTCAGCCATTACAAGACCCATGGGACGATTATAACACCAATTCGCCCACGGGCAATGATCCCGACCTGTAACCTACCAAACCCTCTCCACCAGATGATAGTGTAGGCTACATTGAGTTTTGCAGCGTGAATCTTTCTGGATTCACTATGCTGTGCATTATTCCGCCATCTCGTGGTTGGGTCCGGATTCGTAGTCTTTTCTTTGTTTTTGTCTTTTTTTTTTTTTTTTTTGGCCCAGGTGGGCGGCGACGCCCCACCATTTGGTGTCTTCGGTGACGACGTCGCGCTTCCGGCGGAAGCTCCCACCTTTGGTAGCCATCTTCAGATTCTTTTTTCCGCCGTGGGGTCTGGATCGTTGCCGAGAAGTTCCAGAAAGTTGGACGAATCTCGAAAAGTCGAAATTTCATCACAGAAGATATACTACTGAGACACCGGACGACGACACTAGTACCGGAGAAGAAGGACGACGAGGTAGAAGGTCCACGACCGAAATCTCGACGCCTACAGAGAATGCGCTCACAGGGGGCTCCCTAAGCGCGGTTATGGACAAGACTCCGTTCAAGTTCTGCAGAAATTGCCACCACAAATACGCCCAAAAAGACCAGCACCCAGTCTGCAACCTCTGCTTGCCGCTCGACCACGCCAGCGAAGACTGCAACGCGTGCTCGGCGTTCACCCCGAAGACCCTCCGGGTGAGAGACAGACAGAGAAGGGCGAATTACAGCATGCAGGGCCAGGGACCAGCACCATCTCTCCGAGACCTGGGTCTCTCGAGCGGAGAGGAGGACAACATCGCAGAGGGACCAGAGGACTGCGCTGTCGTCGAAATCGAAAAGAAAACGTCGAAGGAGGTAAGGGAGTCGTCGACCCCAAAACACCAAAGCGACGCTCGAAAGAGTGAAGCCAGAATCCCTAGCGACACTGCCAGAAGTGTAGCAAAGTCCACCAAGGGAGCGTTGCCGCCGAAACACTCGACGAAAGCAACAGCACCAAGGGACAAACAGCCGAGCGGATCCTTGGACAAGGACTCTCAATCGGCGAAAGCCTCCGAAAAACGAAGGCGTCGAAGGTCGTCCCCGAAAGGAAACCTCGACACCGAGAAAGGAAGGCCCGGCGTCTGTTTCGACGACCGCGACCGCGAAGAGAGGCACTGCACCACTCGACGCCGAAAAGGCCCACGAGATGGCGAAAAAGAAGAGGAGGCTCGAGGCAGAGATGGCGAGCATCCTGCAACGCAAAAAAGACTTCGACGAGAAGATGAAACAATACGCTATTCCGTCGAAGCAAGCCCACGAGGCAGTCGAGGAGTTCGAGGTCGAAGTCGACGAGGCCCCGGGGACACCCGAACAGCTCGAAGACCAGGACGAGGAATACTACTACTTCGAGGCCGAAGGCGAAGAAGAGATGCTGTCTTACAGGGACTCGGCGTCCTCTGAAGTACAAGACCTAGACTGGCAAGACCTCGACACAGAGTCACCAGAAGAAGGGGTAGACACTTACCCCTCGAGACCTTCGCCGCCAGACGACATCGGAGTCTACAATGAGGTCGTGCAGAAGGCTGCAAAGACTTATGGGGTCGAAATGCAGGAGGAAAAGACAAAAGCAGGTTTCCTCTTCGAAACCCTGCTCCCCCAACAGACAAGGAGTCAATTTCTACCCATGTTACCTGGCGTTCTCGACCAGGGAAGGGAGGCCTTCAGGGAACCAGCAATCTGCAAGGCGGTTACCCCTAGGAGCGAAAAGAAGTATAAGCACTCCACAAAAGATCCTGCATACATACAGGGGTCTGTACCAGCAGACTCCATTATCGCTGCAACAGCCAGGAAGAGGGCCGGTGTGCCCACCAACACAGGCCCACCTCCAGACAAGGAGAGCAAAAGAATAGACCTCACAGGACGTAAGGCGGAGAGGAACGCAGCCATACACTGGCGTATCGCCAACTCCAGCGCCCTCATCAGCAGGCATGCATACCAGCATTGGGCAGAAATGAGCCAGCTCATTAAGCACCTGCCAGAAGAACACCAACAAAGGGCCAATTACCTAGCGGAAGAAGGCAAGGCCATCGCGAACACTTGCCTAAAGTCAGCCTTGGACGCAGCAGAGAACTCCAGCAGGCAAATGATGATAGGGATGACTGAGAGGAGACACGCATGGCTCAGGATCTCCGACTTCAAACCAGAAGTACAGAGCAACATCATCAACACACCGTTCGACGGTGAGAAACTGTTTGGAGCAACAGTTGACAACAAATTAACACAACTAAAGACGGACAACGAAACTGCAAGGTCCATGGGAGCGCTGCAGTTCAGGGGGATGAGAAGAGGGAACCCCTCAAGGCGAGCCAGTGGTAGAGGAGGCAATGCACCTACCACTTCACATCAATCACAACAACAAGGGTACCAAGGGAACAACCAGGGCCAAAACCTGCAGGGACAACAGCAGCAGAATTGGCAGTACCAACCCAGAGGACGGTCCTTTCGAGGGCGCGGGTACGGACGGGGACAGGCCCGAAGAGGGGCCAGCAGCCCGCCTCAAAGTGACTCCACACACATAACAAGCCCCCCACCGTTAACACCAAGGTTGAGGGGAAGTCCGCAAAGGAAAATATAAAGAGCAGAAGCACACAGCAAATAACCACCGAGCATACGACACCAGTGGGAGGAAGAATAAGAAAATTTCTCACACAATGGAGGAAAATTACCACAGACAAATGGATACTAAACACCATACAGCACGGGTACTGCATAGACCTCCAAAAACACCCGCCAGGGAGAAGACCAAGACATCGGTCAATACCCGCAAGAGAACTAGCCCTCCTCCGCCTAGAAGCAGAGGAACTGCTACAAAAAAGAGCAATAGAACCAGTTCCAAACAACGAAAGGAACAAGGGAATATACTCAACGTACTTCCTAGTGCCAAAGGTAGACGATACACTAAGACCTATACTGGACCTCAGATTCCTGAACAAGTTCGTAAAAACCCAAAAATTCAAGATGACTTCACTTCAGGAAGTAATACCCCAAATCCAAGAAGGGGATTACATGGCGACCTTAGACCTAAAAGATGCATACCTGCACATACCCGTCAACCGCAAACACAAACGGCTATTAAGATTCGTGATAGGCCACGATCACTACCAGTTCACAGTGCTAGCCTTCGGACTAAAGTCCGCACCAAGAGTGTTCACGAAATGCCTAGCAGCAGCTGCAGCGCACCTTCGGAGGAGGAGCATACATGTATACCCCTACCTCGACGACTGGCTGGTAAAAGCAGGATCATACAGACTCTGCAAAAAACACATCAAACAAGTCATAGAAACACTGTCCACATTAGGTTTCTCAATACATTGGGAAAAATCGTCAACAGAACCCCAACAAATCAAGATATTCTTGGGGGCACAAATAGACAGCACACAGTCCAAGGTGTTCCCCAGCGACAAGAGAAGTATAGCGCTCCTGAGGGAAACACGTCATTACCGCAAGGGGCAAGTTCTGACAGTGAGGACGGTGAGCAGGCTAATGGGAATGATGGCATCATGCATCCACCTTGTCCCGCATATCAGACTGCACATGAGACCGTTCCAGGAATGGATACAACAGCAATGGTCACAAGCCACAGGGAGTTGGGAAGATCTAGTGGTTGTCACACACGCAGTGCAGAAAGAAATAGCGTGGTGGAAAGAAGAGAACATATTACAAGGGAAGCCATTCACACAGCCAACTCCAACAGTGACCATCACAACAGACGCCTCACAGCAGGGCTGGGGCGCGCACATGACCAGACTCCGCGTCAGGGGGCTCTGGTCACAACAAGATGCAGTGAAACACATCAACTACCTAGAACTCAAAACTGTGTTCCTAGCCTCAAAAGCAGCTTTACGGCCAGCGAGTGCTGATACAAACAGACAACACAACTGCAATGTTCTACATCAACAAGCAAGGTGGGACACAATCAGCACCGCTGTCAAGTCTGGCACAACAGATCTGGAGATGGGCCATCCCTCTAAGGATAGACCTGCTAGCAATACACCTCCCAGGAATAGACAATGTAGAAGCAGACCGACTCAGCAGGCAGACGTCTGCATCCCACGAATGGGAACTGAACCAACAGGAGGTGCAGCAACTGTTCCAAAAGTGGGGAACACCACGGATAGACCTCTTTGCAACACCCCACAATGCAAAATGCCAACATTACGCATCCAGACAGCCGGACCAAAGGTCCCTAGGGAATGCCCTATGGATAAGTTGGTCGAACGAATTTACTTACGCTTTTCCCCCGATACCACTGTTACACAAAGTACTCAGCAAATGCAGGAGCAGCAGCATGACACTCATACTGGTGGCACCTCAGTGGGCCAGACAAACATGGTTCTCACAGATTATGGAAATGGCGCAGGAACCAGCACACAGGTTCAGCAGAAGGAAAGACCTCCTCACAATGCAAGACGGAAAAGTGCTCCACCCAGAACCAGACAGCCTCAGCCTAGCAGCATGGCTCCTGAGGACCTAGAATTCGCACACCTCAAACTACCTCCAAGCACCATGGCAGTACTCAGAGAAGCAAGGAGACCCACTACAAGAAAATGCTACATTGCAAAGTGGAAAAGGTTCTCACAATGGTGCATTACAGAGGGACTGCAACGAAAAGTCACAAAAGAATCAACAGTACTGCGATATTTAACACACCTACTACAAAGCGGGCTGAGCTACTCGTCACTAAGGGTTCACCTAGCAGCCATAGTGGCCTACACCAGGGGAGAAGCGGTGAAAAGCTTCTTCACCTCCCAAGTGGTCAAAAGATTCCTGGAAGGGGCTAAAAGAATAGCCCCCTAAAAGGATGCCAGCCCCAAGCTGGAACCTCAACACTGTACTGACACAGTTGATGAAATCACCATTTGAACCCATACACAAGAGCACACTGCACATGCTCACACTAAAAACGGCTTTCTTAGTGGCTATCACGTCACTGCGAAGAGTCAGTGAACTACAGGCTCTCACACTACAAGAGCCCTACTTGCAAATACACAAGGACAGAATTGTCATGAGGACGGACCCACACTTCCTGCCAAAGGTGGTGTCGCGGTTCCATATCAATCAAACAATACAGATACCAAGTTTCTTCCAGAAACCTTCAACACCCTCAGAAAAGGCGCTACACACGCTAGACGCCAGAAGGGCAGTGATGCACTACATAGAAAGGACGAAGGAATGCAGGAAAACAAAACAACTCTTCGTTTCCTTCGCAAGCAGTTTCCTGGGACGACCAGTAACAAAAATACCATTGCACGGTGGATTGCACAAGCAATACAACTCTGCCACAAGCAGGCAGGACAAGAGTTACAAGGGGCCGCCCAGGCTCACTCAACAAGGAAAAGGGAGCAACGGTTGCGTTCCTAGCGAACACACCTATACAAGACATTTGCCAAGCGGCAACATGGTCTTCCGTGCACACGTTCACCAAACACTACTGTGTTGATATCCAAATGAACAAAGAGGCACAAGTAGGACAGAAGGTCTTACAGCACATTTTCAGCAACCAATGCTCATCTTCCACCCAACCACCGCAATAACAAAACCGCTACTAAGTCTATGCACAGCATAGTGAATCCAGAAAGATTCACGCTGCAAAACGAATAGTTTCTTACCTGTCGGTGTAGTTTTGCAGCTTGAAGACTTTCTGGATTCACTAGCGATCCCACCCGCCTCCGCCAGGAAGATAACATAGGAGGTTAAGGGTACAACTAAACTACATACAAGGTTTTAAAGGGATCAAAGAATAATTGAAGGATTAAAGGTTAAAGACATAGACAACAAAAAACTGTAAGAGGAAAAGAAAAAAAAAAAAAGAATCCGAAGATGGCTACCAAAGGTGGGAGCTTCCGCCGGAAGCGCGACGACGTCACCGAAGACACCAAATGGTGGGGCGTCGCCGCCCACCTGGGCCAACAAAAAAAAGACAAAAACAAAGAAAAGACTACGAATCCGGACCCAACCACGAGATGGCGGAATAATGCACAGCATAGTGAATCCAGAAAGTCTTCAAGCTGCAAAACTACACCGACAGGTAAGAAACTATTCGTTACTGGGTAGAGCTGCCAACTACCATGGGGTGCAGCTACATAAGGAGTCATTGGAAGAGGATTTCCTCTTTGAACCCTCAGTACCACACAGAAGTCATCACATACACTACCCATGCTTAAAGGGATGGTCAGGCATGTAGATGACATTTTTAATGACCCAGTCGGAGCTCGTATTCTCACCCCTAGAGTGGACAAGAAGTACAAGCCAGCACCATCGGACCCAGTATATATAAGGGGGCAATCGCCACTAGACTCCCTGGTTGTGTCCAATGCAAGAAAGAGAGCCAACTCCCAGACAACAGGAGAGGCTCCACCTACTGATAAGGAATCAAAACTTCTTGACGCTTCTGGGAAAAGGGTAGCTTCCCAAGCAGCCAATTTTTGGCGTGTCTCCAACACTCAGGCACTGTTGGCGCGATACGACCGTGCTCACTGGGACGAAATCTAACAACTGATCCAATATTTACCCCCGGAACACAAATCAAAAGCACAAGATCTGGTTCATGAAGGGCAACTTATTGCTAATAATCAAATAAGATGCTCTCTAGATGCTGCAGACACTGCTGCTATAGCTGTAAACACTAGTGTCCTTTTTAAGGAGACATGCCTGGCTCCGTATATCTGGTTTTAAACCTGGGGTTCAAACCTCCATTTTAAATACCCCATTCGATCAGGAACATCTATTTGGCCCAGTGGTAGATTCTTCACTTGAGAAAATGAAGAAAAATACTGAGGTAGCAAAATCTATGGGAGCCCTTCAGTCCACACAGGGTCGTGCTTCCTTTCGACGCTCCTTTTACCGAGGAGGTTCTAAAAATACCTCATCGGAAGCCACCTCCACCTATAAGGGCAATAACCAACACTCTCCATCTAAGGGTTATTTCAGGGGAAGTTACAGGGGTAACAATGGTAAGGGCAGGGGCCGGGGTTCAAACACACGCAACTCCCCTGCCAACACAAAGCAGTGACTTGCCTTCACTTCCCCCCGACCACTCAACACCTGTCGGGGGAAGACTGTCAGATTTTATACCGATCTGGCAATGAATAACAGACAATTGGGTACTCCAAATTATCCGTTCTGGTTACTGCCTGGAATTTATCAACACACCTCCAAATATTCCACCAAAGCCCCACAAACTATCACCAGACCATCTATACCTTCTCAAACAAGAGGTTCAGTCTCTACTTCTAAAAAGGCTATAGAGCCTGTGCCGCCCCAACATCACGGGTCTGGCGTATACTCCTTTTATTTCCTAATTCCCAAAATAGACGGTTCTCTCAGACCAATTTTAGATCTCGGAGAACTCAATCGGTACATTCAGTCAGACCATTTCCACATGGTGACACTTCAACAGGTACTTCCTCTACTACAGAAAGGCGACTTTCTATCTACTCTAGATCTAAAAGACGCCTACTTTCATATACCAGTTCACCCAGCTCATCGCAAATTCCTCAGGTTTGTGGTAGCGGGTCAGCACTACCAGTTCAGGGTACTCCCATTCGGTGTCACCACCGCCCCCAGAGTCTTCACAAAGTGTCTGGCGGTAGTAGCTGCTCACCTAAGGAGACAAAGCATCCACGTCTTCCTGTACTTGGACGACTGGCTCATCAAAGCCAACACGTACCAACAATGTCTGCAGCACACTTTCAGGACAATTCGGTTACTGCATCAACTAGGGTTCACAATCAATGTACCAAAGTCACATCTCCAACCAACCAATACAAAGGACTACGTAGGAGCCACAATAGATACTCAAACTCTTGCTTTTTCCAGCTCAGCCAGAATTCGGAAAATTCAGGCTTTAGTTCTCCGCTTTCAATCCAACCATTGGATTCCAGCTCGAAATTACATGCAGCTACTGGGAATGATGTCATCCTGCATCATGATCGTTCCCCATGCCAGACTACACATGCGTCCATTTCAAGAATGCTTAGCAAGTCAGTGGAACCAGTCGCAAGGTCTATTGACCGATCTAGTGTTGGTAAGCGGCCGTACTCCTCGCTCTCTGCAGTGGTGGAACACGCAAAATTTATCAAAAGGACGGCCGTTCATAGACCCCGTTTCACAGATAGTACTGGCAGCGGACGCGTCCCTCACTGGCTGGGGAGCTCATCTACAGCAGCACACAGTGCAAGGCTTGTGGAACCAACAACAGAAGTTGCTCCACATCAATCACCTAGAGCTGCTTGCAATATTTCTAGCACTCAAGGCGTTTCAAACTCACCTACAGGGCAAAGCTGTCCTAATTCGTACAGACAACATGACAGCCATGTATTACATACAAAAACGGGGGGGACACACTCTCCAACTGTCCCACTTAGCCCAAGACATCTGGAAGTAGGACATTCACCACAAACTTTATCTCCTAGCGGAACACCTCCCAGGAGTCAATAACCAAATTGCAGATCTCAGCAGGCAGAGACAGCAAATACACGAATGGGAACTCAACCCTCAGGTCCTCCTTTCATACTTTCAACGTTGGGGAGTCCCTCACATAGACCTGTTCGCCACATACCAAAACGCAAAATGCCCAGACTTCATGTCCAGGTATCCACACCCATTGTCCAAAGGCAATGCACTCTGGATGAATTGGTCGGGGATATTTGCCTACGCTTTTCCGCCTCTCCCACTCATTCCATAAGTGGTTCGAAAACTCAACAAGCGTCCCTGACACTAATCCTAGTTGCTCCCACATGGGCACGTCAGCCCTGGTTCACAACCCTATTGGAACTCTCAGTAGTTCCTCACCAGAAACTACGTCTTACACCCAATCTTCTCACACAGAGCCATGGAGGCATAAGACATCCAGACCCCAGTCAACTCGATCTGGCTCCTGAAGTCTTAGCGTTTGGCTATCTTAATCTGCCGCCAGACTGCATGAATATTATCAAAGAGGCTAGACGCCCTACCACAAGAGCTTGCTATGCAGCAAAGTGGTTTGTGATATACTGTAATAACAACCACATCAACCCGCTTGATGCTTCAGTACAAAACATTATGTTATTTGTTACATCTACAAAGTTCCAATTTAGCGTATACTTCCATACGCTTACATCTAGCTGCAATAGCTGCATACCTCCAAAATAGACATCTATCTCTTTTTGGAGTGCCTGTTATCAAAGCCTTTATGGAGGGACTCAAGAGTCATTCCCCCGAGACGTCCACCTGCTCCAGTATGGAATCTCAACATTGTTCTCACCAGACTAATGGGTCCACCCTTTGAGCCACTGCACAAATGTGAACTGCAATTTCTCACTTGGAAAACTGCTTTCCTCGTTGCTATCACATCACTCAGAAGAGTGGGTGAGCTTCAGGCATTAACTATAGAAGAACCTTTTTTAAAAATGCACCAAAATAAAATGGTTCTTAGGACTAATCCTAAATTCCTTCCTAAAGTCATTTCTGCTTTTCATATTAATCAATCTGTTGAGTTACCTGTGTTCTTCCCTCAACCAGATTCAGTGGCAGAACGTGCCCTACACACATTAGATGTGAAAAGAGCATTGCTTTATTACATAGAAAGGACAAAACCTTTCCATAACGCAAATCAATTTTTGTCGCTTTTGCTCCACCACACAAAGGCAATCCCATATCAAAATTAACCCTGGGCGTAGTGGCGCTACGCGAAGTGCACTACGCACGCTACACGTAGCTACGCGAATGCGTAGTGCGGTAGGGAAATGCTGCTCGCACTGATTGCACAGTGCCGGATGCTTGTCCGCACTGTGCAATCATTGCAAACGGCATCTTGCACAGTGCAAGCGGTTGTTTTCTGCCGCTCAAGTAGATTTGTACTCGAGCGGCAGCTTTCTCAACGCGGACTGGTAGTTTCTCATCGCAAGTGGTCGCGAGCATACGCGACCACTCGCAATGAGAAACCTGACCTCCCCGCGTTGAGAATCTCGCCGGGAGGTTTATTTTCCACGCTTGCGATCGGCAACTTGATGTTGCTGATCGCGAACAAGGAAAAAGTCTCGCCGGCATGTTGATTTTGCTTGCTCGCGGTCGCCAACTTGACGTTGAGGACCGCGAACAAGCAAAAAATGCACGCTACGCTAGGCGTTTTTGCACTGTGCTACGGGCAATGCGCGTAGTAGCGCAAACTCCGCTAGCGTAGTTTTCTGCCCAGGCCTAATCAAAATCAGGTATTGCAAGGTGGATAGTCAAGTGCATTCAAATATGCTATGCAAAAGCTAAACGAACGTTAACAGTTCCCCCTAGAGCACACTGTACACGCAAACTAGGGGCTTCTATGGCATTCTTAGGAAATATACCCATAGATGACATATGCAAAGCTGCAACATGGTCTACACCTCGCACATTCACAAAACACTTGTGTAGATGTGTTAGCAAGACAACAAGCTAGAGTGGGCCAGGCAGTTTTACGTACACTATTTCAGACCACTGCAACAGATACAGGTTAGCCACCGCTTTGGGAGATAACTGCTACATAGTCTATGCATAGCATATGATCTACAGCTCATATGCCTCGAACGGATAATACTACTTACCCAGTATGCATCTGTTCTTGGCATGTAGAGCTGTAGAGTCATATGCGCCCACCCGCCTCCCTGGGTACCTATACCTGTTGCAGTAACATCTTACTTAGATACATGCATTCATGGACATCTCCTTTTACTACTCTTACTAACTCCATTATCACCCTCTGCGGGAAAACAATCTAACTATGGAGTTAATGCCCATGCGCACCATCACCTAAAGGAGTCACCTACCTCGTGACTGGAAAGACTTCTTCGAAGAAAAACAAAGTGCAAACATCCGGACCCAACACTAGATGGCGATCTATGCATAGCATATGACTCTACAGCTCTACTTGCCAAGAACAGATGCATACTGGGTAAGTAGCATTATCCTTTTGCTGTTCGTGCAATTCTGTGCACTTTACTCCTGCGAACCAGTGGTAAAGTGCATGTCCTCCTTTCAACATGATATAATAGGTACACACCTTATTGGTTTATTTAGTTTGCGTATAAGCCCCTAGTATATGGTACCAAATGTACCCAGGTCTGGTAAATTACATGCTGCCAATGGACTGCAGCACTCCTTGTGCCATCCGCTGCAGTGGCACTGTAAAGCATGTCTGCTGGTCACCAGTAACCTGGCTATGCAGGTTTTAACTGCAAATTCGACCTGTCAAAATAACCCCTTTTTGACAGGCCTAAACATTCCTTTTAAATATTTATACATCACTCCTGAGCAGGCCTTATTGCCCAAAGAACAGGGTTCATGGTATTTAAAAGTGGGACATGTGAAAGTTTAATGTTAAACAGGTCCTTATAGTGAAAATGCCCTCAAAGCTATTTACGCTATAGCAGGGTTGGCTATTCCATAGGAAAGCATTTGGACACAATATTAAGTTGAACATTTTGGAATATTTATTACAAACCCTATTCACGTTTGCAGTCCAATTTTGTAATCAATCTTTTGAAAAGATAAGTTTTAGAAAGTCACCATTGCCCTGCCTGAAGTCCTGGAAGCAAAACCTATATTTTGCTCACTCCCTTCTGTCAGCTTGTAACCATCATTTCAGTGTGTGTGAATGAGGCATGAACTTGGTCCTAGGACAGGGACAAAAGGCCCTTGGGGTGGGGAGGTGGTGTGCTATTCACAGTATGGCGTGTGGGCTGGGCCCATTACTTGATTAAATTCAGAGGCCTACCCTATCACATGCAGATGGAGCGAACACCCAGGCCTGCACCCTTCTCTTGTTGCCAACCAAAGAACCGCCCCAGCCATACCAGCTTCCATCACAGTAGTCCACTTCTTGACATCTGTGTTAAATCCTACTGGAGTGTCAAGACCTGCTAGATAGGTCTGCTGGTGTTTTCCATATGACATTTGGGGTGCCCTACAAAGGAGGGAAACTGATTTGCTAAAAAATGTTTGTGTATCCACTCTGATTAAATCTCAGCATTGTCCTACCACACTTCTGTCTGAGTTGGTGGGGGTCCAGGGACTGCCTAAAACTGGATTTTAGTGTTAGATATTGGAGGACACTAGGAATAACATAGTACATTCCACACACAGACCTGGGAGCCCTTGTTTAGTGCGACCGAAGGCTTTGGAAATCTTGAAAATGCTGAAACTGCGTAGGGTTAGCCCCGGGAACCTTTACCCCAATGGTCATGGCATCTTTGAGTGTCTATCCCATCCATTAACACATGCCAGGTATAAATGTGGCATCTCCAGGCACCCACTTTAGAACACTTTCTGGATCTGTGGAAGAATAGAAGAGGACTTGACCTGCTGTCTGTCCTGGATACAAGAGGGAGAGCAGGTCCTGTCTTCACAGCTCTTTTGAGGTCACAAAGAAGTAGACTCCAAGGATCCTATAGCAGACCTCCTGTTAAAGCTGCAGGGACACAGCAAGCTACAAGAGGCCTTTTCCTGCAGCTGACCGGTGACAGCTGGACTCTCCTGTTGGCCTCCGCCTTCCACCCTGTGAGCCTCACCTGGGGTGCTTTAGAAGTGTACTACTGTGGTGGATTAAAACTTAAAGGTCTAAAGTCGGAAGGTAAAACCTTGACCAGTACAAACCTGGCAATTGTATCCAAGCTGTGCTCCATCACGGTCGGTGTCAAATTGCACCGGAGTCATGTTCTACCACGACCATTGACTATCATTGCACTCTGTGGTTCTTGGCACTATTTCTACTTAAAACTTTAAAAAAACATACATCTGATTTCCCTCATTTGAATTTTTTTTGTCATTTTGTTTATTCATTTTTAATCTATTTTTCTAATTTGTTTTGGATTCTTTTGTTTTGCATTTCGACTTTATTGCGGTTTTAGTACTGCATATATACTTTACATATTGCCTCTAAGTTAACCCTGTCTGCTCTGTGCCATAGCTACCATGTGGTTGAGCTCAGGTTTATTTAGTGACATTAGTTCTCCACCCTGACCAGCACTGTAATTATTACTTGAGTTTGGTATCTGCGCGCCTTCTCTCTCCCCAATTAATGACCCAGTTTCCAACATTGGACTTCAGCGGTGGGATCTAGGGCTTGTGTTTTGCAGTACCACTCCGTAACTAAAGTTTTATTCAAATATCCTTTTTGTAATATTTTTTTTATCAAACAATGTTATTGTTTTTGTTGCATACAACCAGGTGACTATCATTTAAGACAAATATACATTCAGTGTCGACAATTCGGAATACTCTGACCTTCCATATGACCTCCTACCCATGAGGACTCGGGGCTCTAGACCTCTCTAATAGGCAATAGGAAACTACCAGCGTGAAAATGTTGTCATGTCCATCATAGCATCATCTTGTGCATCTATAGTCCCCAGTCGACAATTGTAGTTCTACCTACAATGATCATCAACATCCCTTCCCCACCCCAGGCGTGCCATGGCTGTGCCTACTACCAGTTAGAGAGCAGTAATCAGACTTTTTTTTCCCCCGCTGTGGGATCAAGAGGGCATCAAACGGATTCTCACTATATTATTATTATTATTGCCCTAGTTCCAAAATCTGTCTTGGGCTTATTTATGAGGGAGAGCAACTTCTTCTCAGAGTAGGTACTCATCCCAAGGCCTAAAGTGTTATCTGGGGTTCTTCAAGTGGGGGGCAATTCAGGTGTTTTAATTCCTCCACCAATGTCTCCCATGCCCTGGCAGCCTCAAGGGATCCCTGACCCCCACCTGGCGTTTGAGTCGAACTGCTCCCTCATAATCCGACCAGCGTAAAACTTCCCTTCTCCAGCCTTCAACACTTGGCCCTCTTTGTGCCTTCCAGTTCCGGGAAATCTCTTTTAGCCAGTAGAAGCGCCAAGTTTTGAAAATTGCTAGTAACATTAGTCTTGGGAGTATGTAGGAACCAGTGGATGAGTGCAGTGGACCTCCCTGTCTAGCACCCCGGCCAAAGTGTCTGTTATAGTCTTCCAAAAATCACCCAGATTTGGACAACTCCAAAACATGTGAAGGAACTCTGCTCCTGTTTCTGCACAACGAGTACATTTAGCTGCAGCCGTCGCAAAGTGACTGTTTATTCGTCCCGGTGTGAGGTATGCCCTATGGAGCACATAAAAGTTTATCAATTTTAATCGTGCATTCCTAGATACCTTAGGAATGCGGCCCAGCAATCCCTCCCACATGTTCTCTTCTATAGGGGTCCCCAAGTCCTCTTCCCAGTGCTTCCGCAAGTTATCTAGTGGGACCATCCCTTCTCCCCGGAGTCATTGATCTAGACAAGTAGCTGCTTTGTACGTTCCAGAGGATAACACAATGTATTGGCACCCTGCTTATAGCGGAGGTTCTGACAACCCTGCACCCCAGTGCTTCTGAATCGCCGCTGTGAGCGCTCTCTGTAGAAGGAAGTGTCCCTGCGGGAGCTCGTACCTCTTTCTGAAGTCTTCAAATGGCAATGTTCCATCGTCATATAGGACCACTATTGTGTTCGCACCGGCTGCTGCCCACTCTCTCAACTCACGCCAGTTACCTCCGTGTGGGAGTTCAATAAGCCATTCTAGTGGAATATCCGGGGCATAGGGTTGTTTAGTTTTCGACCTCTGTAGGCTCCGAATCCGAAAATCAGGGCTATCATCTGTTCTCCAGTGGCTAGCTGCAGCATCATTCGGTACAATAGACGTAGGTCTGGTACATAGGGACCCAGATGTTCTACTCACCGGATTCTACCATCTACTCACTGTGTGAGCCATTGGGCATGGGCTGCCAAGTAATAACTTTCAAAGTCTGGGCGGGATAGGCCCCCCACTGTCATGGGTCTCTGCATCGTGGCTAGTGCCACTCTTCGTCTGCCAGATCCCCAAAGAAACCCTATGATTAGCGGTCAGAGGTCTCAGAAGACGCACGCCGGAATCCATAACAGGAGGACCACAACAAAATACAACAATCGTGTCAGTGCCACCATTTTCAAAAGGGCAACCCTTCCCTTCACAGATGGGGACAAGGAAGCCCAGAATTCCATACTTTTCTTCAACCCACGACTTGTCTTCAACCGCCTTTCCAATATTGCCCTCCAGGCTATCTGAGTCGTGATAAATCCTTACCCCTAGATATGGTAGACATCTGGACTCCCATACTACATCCAGCGCTATATTCGGTCTATCTCTACCAGCAGTAGTCGGGGAACAAGCAGGATTTCCTCCAGTTCACCCGGAGGCCTGAAACACACCCAAGGTGCATGAGAAGCTTCTTGATCCCGCAAGGTCTTCTCCCACCTTCCGGAGGAACAGCAAAATGTTGTTGGCATATAGTGCTATGTGGTGGTGTTCGCCCAGTACCTCCAGGCCTCTGTATGGGTTTACAGATCTGGCGTGACAAGCTAAAGGCTCCATGGCCAATGCAAACAGGAGTGGTGACAAAGGGCACCCCTGTCTAGTGCCCCTACCAACTTGATAACCGTCTGAGATCATTCTTGTTAGCCAGCGATTCCGTATAGAGTAATCTAGTCCAAACCACAAACCTCTTTCCCAGGCCAAATGTCCTCATTACACAATAAAGATAGGGCCATTCCAGGCTATCAAAGGCCTTTTCGATATCCACCGCAAAGATTGCAGCTTCCTCTTTATCCTATGTGTTCGCTTCCAACACTCAGGAGTCTCCGAATATTAATGGCCGTATTGCGGCCTGGAATAAATCCTGCCTGGTCTCGGTGCACAAGGGCCTCCATGTGTGGGAGTAGTTGCATAGCCAGGATCTTACTCGGGACCTTATAGTCTACGTTGAGCATTGTCAGCGGTCTATAGGCTGTTTTACCAACTGCTGATTTGCCTTGTTTTAGGAGAGGCACCACCAGGGCCTCCTGTGTAGTTGCAGGGAGCCTACCCTCCTCTCTTGCCACGTTGTAGAGGTTCACCAGCCTGGGGCCCAGCTCCTCTATGTATGCCGAGTAGAACTCTACCGGCAGTCCGTCTGTGCTTGGGGTCTTGTTCCTTGCCATAGTCTTAATGGCAGCTCTGATCTCTGGAAGCTCAATGTCCCCTCCCAGTGCATCTGCCTCTTCAGCCGTCACAGTCTGGTATCCTATCGGTTGTAAGTATGCATCAATGTCTTCCGTACAGGTCACCTTGCTCTGATATAGGTCAGCATAGTAATTGTAAAATGCTGTTAATATCCTGCTGCCTACAGATTGTGGGTGTGTGTTCCCCTCTAAGTTCTAAAATTATTGAGCCTCTTAGCTGGGTTGGTCAGCCACACCATGAGCGCTCCGGTGCGATCTCTCTCCGCATGCGCTCTGATCATGTAGTTTCTCTAATCAAAGCATCTGTCTTTCAACCTGTTTAGCCACTCTTTAGCTTCAAGTTGCTGCTCCTGTGCCTCCCCATGTTCGGTCCTGCGTTCTATTTCTTGTAGCTGTTCCGCAGCTAATGTCTCCCTTAGTAGGGTCCGCCTAATCCCCACGGCTTCAGATAGACATCTACCCCATATCACTGCCTTAAAGGCATCCCATACTATCTGCAGAATCGATCCTGCACCCTCTTTCTCCCCAAAATATTGGGCAATGGCAGTCTTTATCTCGGCCTGAAAGACGGGGTCTTCGAGAGATTCCGGTTTCAGCCGCCACGTAGGAATACATGGGCAGGGCCTCACCCATCTCAATCCCAACAGCAGGGGGTTGTGGGCAGAGATCGTTCTGGCTAGATAGTCACTGGTTACGACTAGTTCATGTATGTCCGGAGTACAGAGTATGGCGTCCAATCTTACGTGTAAATCATGTAAGTTTGAGAAAAATGAATAAACTCTTTCCCCTGTGTGAAGTACTCGCCATGAGTCAACGATGCCCTACTGGGATTGCCATTCTCTCAAGGCCTTAGCCGATCTGCTGATTGGAGAGTCCCTCAATGGTGGGTGAGATCAATCTAGTTCTACATCTGCTACACAGTTAGTCACTCCCCAAAGTTATTGATCCTACTAGGTATGGTGCTAATGCTCTAGAGAGGATCGCCAGAAATGAAACTTGGTCTACGTTTGGGCCATATAGGCTTCCTGTGGTGATATCACGCCGTCTAGCTTACCATACACCACTACATAGCGTCTCTCGGGGTCCATCAACTGCCCAGTGTATTGAAATGATACTCCTGGTTTGATCCACACTAATACCCTCTAGCAAAAGCTGAGTAGTCTGTGTAATATGCTTACCCATGCCATCTACGCTGGAGTGCGGCCCCCTCCTTGTCCTTAAGGTGTGTCTCCTGTAATAGGGCAATCTGTACTCCCTTCCGAGCTAGATAGGCATACACTTTGTGTCAATTAGACCCTGTATTCATTCCTCTGACATTCCAGGAGAGGACTTTATATGCTACGGTGGGTGCCATGTGTTTCGTAAGATTCTCCTCCTTCCACTAGGGGTTGTTCTTACTCCATCTTCCCACTCCATGCCACATCTGTGTCCCACCCAGCCCGTCATGCACACCCTAATCCCCTCAAACCCCCAACAACCAACAGAAATGCCAACTCCCACTCACCAACAGAAATGCCAACTCCCACTCGCCGGGACAGGCATAAGAACTATCCCCATTCAAACAAGACACCAACGGGTGTCCATTTGCGGGACTAGCCACAGAACTACAACCAGGGTGAGCTAGAGCTTCCAATCCCAGCGCAGAGCACCCTGCCTCGGTTCCCCCCCTTCTCAGTTAACACAATCAAGTCTCAAGCCCTACTAGTTATAAGGAAGTAATAACCCAGAGGGGGCAGAAGACTCTCCTACCCAACAGACGGTCTTCCCAAATATGCCTGGCAGTCACTAAATCTCGTCTGCCGATCTCGGAGTAATTTAAGGTATCTCACTGTCAGTATCTTCTGCAGAGCTAGCATTCTTGGCAACCTCAGAGTTTTGGTCTCCTTGCTTGCTGATCGAAGAGCGTGGGCTCATGCCTGTGTTGCTAATCTCAGTGACCGATCTAAGCACGCTACAGCGTTCATGTCGGGCTTCTGCTAGTGAAGGTGCCCCTTTCTTTGTGGACCTTGACTTTCGACGGCAACGTGTGGAGCTCGGGGAACCACCACCCGAACCGGCATCTGGTGTTGATTCAATCCAATTCCACGCATCTTGTGGGTTCAAGAAGAATTGAGTTCCAAAAAGCGTGATCACCTGTAGGCGTACCTGGAATATTATTGCATAAGAAACATTCATCTGGCGGAGGCACCTCTTCACCTCCAGGAAGGTTGCGGGTTGTTTCTGCACCGCTCTGGTAAAATCTGGAAATATCACTCTGCTATTATTTATCCAGAGGTCTCCTCGTGAACCAGTATATGGTTGCGATCCCTATAGTAAAGGAGTCTGGCTACTATTGGACGCGGGGCACCCCCGGACTGGGAGGGCGAGCAGGGACCCTCTCCAGAGTATAAAACAGGGAGAGAGCCTCTGGCGCTACTTCCCTATGGATCCAGTCTTCCTGGTAGGATAACATATTGGTGCCCTCCACTCGTTCAGGAACGCCAAGAATTTGTATATTATACCTGCAGGATCTGTTTTCACTGTCCTCTGCCCGTGTTTCCAGTGTCTTGACCTTACTCTCCATGATTGATAGCGTTTTCTGTGACTAGGCCATTTCGGGTGGTATATCGGATAGTGTTCGCTTAGTGCAGGTGATCCTTTCAGCTAGGCGCCAGTGGTCATCTTACAGGAGATTGAGCTCTGTACCTATACTGTCCATCTTGGCCTCGAGCGCCTCTCAGGATGCTGTGATTGCCTGTATAATGTCACAAAGCATCGGGTCACTCCTATAATCCCCCTGGTGAAGCCACTCCGTCATTCTGAGTAGATATCAATAATGGGTCAGGGCCCTCAGGACCATGTTTTCTGGAGATTTTCCCCATGTCTGCTTGGCTGATGTCCACTGGACACCACCTGTCGCCGTCTCTCTCTGAATGTCTTGGCACCAGGGGCAGAGCCTGCTCCCCGTACTCAGCACCAATATCATCTCCTCTCAACCTCACTTAGTGGAAGCCTGTTAGTTTGTAAGGACTGTCGTTCTCAATGGGCACTCGCACTGCGTATCACGGTGTCAATATTAGTTGTCGTAGATAATTACATGAAAGATCTCCTTGGCCCTTTAACTAGATTCGTTGCTCAGGGCAATGACTGGGTATTCAGCTCAGGGTTCCGGGGGGGGGCTGCCGATCTTAAGTAGATCCCCTACTTTCACTGCGGCTAGCAAGGGGGCTCCCTTATCGTTTGCCAAAGCGCTATCGCTCTGCTGCCTCCGTCTGGATCCCAGCCCGCTGGGTTACTGCTCAACTCGAACCCAGGGGTGTGCCAGGCAGCTTCCTCCAGTCAGCACCAAACCGCCGAGCGGGGCCCTCGGTGCCATCCGGGGCTCCAAGTGATTTCCCTCTAGGCGTCCTCTGCAGGTCTTCGTGCCGCTCCAGATAACGCCCTGACTCAGTCGGTCCTGCGGCCACTCTTCAGTACCACTCCTTGCACCGCCACAGAAGGCCAACCCCACATGATCGTGTGTGGTAGTACGCGTGTTGAGCAGCAGTCGTCTACCTCTCAGGCCTGCGTCGTTCTGTCCTCCGTAGGCCTGCAGTTGCGATCCTCTTTGCAGTCTGGTGCGTTACTGCTTCCATCCCCCGATCCAGGGGATCGCCGTTCTAGTGGCCTCAACGTTGTAACCCCCCTCTCCCTCTCACCCAGGAGACCGCCATTTCAGACATCGGGCTAGTCTCCTTGCCCGCAACAGAGACCCCCACGTTATTCCTCCACCTCAATGCAGGGGTCTCTCTGCTTTGGTAACAGTCGGGCCGCTTGGTAGGTTGTAGTTCCGCCTCTACTGTTTTCACTTCTCTCCAGGTCCTCTGGCAGGTGCGCCTCCCACTGCCAGCGACTGTGTCTCCTCTTCCACTCTGCGCCCCCTGATTCTTCGCTAGGACACTTGACCGCTCGGCATCCTCCGTCGGGCTCAGCAGAGACCTCTAAAAAAAGGGGCTGGGGCTTCACTTTACCGTTCTGGGCACTTGTCGCTCACACCACTCCTCACAGCTCGGTTAAGGTCCTCTGCAGTCTTCTATTTCCACGACCGTAATATCACTGTTTCGAGTTAGTTCAGCTCGTGCTGCCCTTTTCAACATAGGGACCGACGGTCATCTCGCCCTCGGAGCTCACTTTGGCCTAGGCCTCTTGTTTATCCTCCAAGTGCTCGCTATCTTGTGCGCCACAGCTCTTCTCCCCACTCTACGTTGCTCCGGGACCGGCTTGGGGCTCTGCTGCACACCCCAGAGATAATCTGTGCCCTCCGAGCACTTTGTGGGGTCTCAGATTTTCAGGATGTTAGTTGATGGGGGCTCGCCGGGCGGGAGCTCTGCGATTTGCGTCCTACTCCATTGGCGTCTAGCTATGCCCCCCCCCCATCCCTTTTGTAATATGACATCAAATTACTTTTATTTTTCAAATTGACCTCTGATTTATGATTGCCCATTTTTTAAAATATTTTGTTTTCCTAAATTTCATGCCTACTCTCTGCTTTTTACAGCTATGATTTTTGAGAGAATAGAAATGGATCTGAGCAGCATTGAGAGCCTCCACTTGGCAGAGCTGAAGAAGCTGTTCATGGCGAGAGGGCTGAAGCTGGCAAAAGGGGCCAAGAACGTGGAGTACCAGGTAGCTCTTAGAGCCTGGGAGGTCTGTCTGCTGTAGGCCCGCACACATGACCAAGAGGAGGATGGAAAAATATTCCCATAACTCCCCTGAGCACAAGCGGGGGGGAGGTTACGAAGGGCAAAAGCCCAGGGCACTTTTTTATTTTTTTTCCTTTTTCCTTCCTCAATGGTGTTATGAACATCACCAGTTAGGGAACAAGGAGGACTCTAGCTGTTCCAGGAAACCACTCACAGGTGGGCCCTCCAAAGGGGTGGCTAGTGTGGCCTGGTATTTGGTGGAGGGGGACGCTGAGGTTGTCCCTTGGAGGAGAGGGTAAAACATGCACTAGTGTCCCTTAGTTGGGAGGTCGACCCAGAAGGTAAGCTGGTGATCCCTGACAGTGGGAGTCTCCCATTTCCCCGGATCAGTGAATTGTGTCCCTGTCACTGCTCTGAGGGATGCCTGTGCTAGACGACCACGGTGATGAAAAGCTGGTTTCCCAAGGGCAGCTATGTAGGGTAACCAAGGCCCATGGGCAGGACTTCTTCAGACCTATGGCCCTGATATCCCTGGAAAGTGGCCCAGAGAAGGCTCATTGTCAGTCCCCAGAAGCTCATTGACTGCATCCTTGGCAATGAACTTCCTTCGGTGGGAACAGTTGAGTGGGCTGGACGCGCCAGCACCCCAACCCCTTAGTTTTCTGGAAGTAGTGTCACCAGATGGAAAGGTTGGAGGCCCAGCTGGAGAGTAACGAGTGGTGGTGGATGCCATCCACAGTGGGAGGACTAGTGGGTCAGGGGTTACCTCCTCTGAGAGAAGAGACACAAAGACTGACCCTGGTGAGGCCAGTTCTGACATGGAGGTGCTGCCTGCACTGTCGCAGACAGAGGACAGGAGACTTACCCCAGGCAGATCCTTACATGACCGTGTCACTGTAGGAGGCTGGCTCTGTATATACTATACCAAAAAGAGGTGTGGTGTGCACAGAGGCCAGTGAGCCCCAAAGGTATGGCAGAGGTTAAAGTAGATAATACCTTACTCACAAGTTAGTGGTAGCTGGACTGAGCAGTTAGGCTTATCAGAGGGTAGTGTTAAGCATTTATTGTACACACTCAGGCAGGAAATGTCACGCACTCAAAGAATCAATCCAGACCAATTGTTTGTATAAAAAGTTACTTTGTTGTTTTATTACTAACACCCAGAATCACTTTGTGCAGGTAGGTTATACAGTTGGTAAAACTGGCAATACTTTTCAGAATGCAGTATGGTTTTGTAAAGGCAGTAAATACTTTACAATTTTAAGAAAGATTTCTATAAATGTCAATCGAATACAGTTTTAGACTTTGCAATGATAAAGATATGCAGTGCAATGTAATGGTACAATTCAGTGTAATCCTATGGAGGAAAACCAGGTTAGTGACTTACAGGTAAGTACCCGGTTTTGTAGTTCAGTCTTGAGCTGGTAGCACTTACACAGGGCAAGGGTCAGGTAGGTAAAGAGTGCACCCTCAGCGGCACAGGGGTGGCCGGGTGCAGAGGTCAAAGGAGAGGTTGGGGCCCAATGTAGTGCTATGGAGAGAGGGGGTACTCTGAAGAGCACCAGTCACAGGTAGGTACTTGCGGGTTCTGGCTCAGGGACCAGGAATCAAAGGGGGCCACAATTAGACACCAAAAGTGCTCCTCTAGCGGCACTCGGGTGGCAGGGTGCAAAGTAGGCGTCAGACTCTCGGTGCAAACCAATTGAGGACGTTGGCTGTAAAGCAACGCTGCAGGCTCGGCACAGGATGCTTGGCACAGGAGTCTTGGATGAGGTACCCAGTGACTGGAAGGTGAAGTTGGAGTGTTGCTGGACACGTGGACACCTTCAGTAGGGCACCCGAAGGCCAAGGGGCTGCAGGTGTAGGTGTCCTTTCATGTAGGGTTTTCTCTTCAGAATTGGTTGGGGAGGGCGCACCCTTCAAGATGAGGATGCAGGCAGTGCAGTGGAGTTCATATGAGGTCGTCCAACGCTGAATTGCAAGTCTGGATCGCTGGGGGGGACCTCACTGGGGTGTTGGGCCACTTGGGCCATGGGCGTCTGGTGCAAAGGGGTGCAGATAAGCGGTTCTGTCCGGATCAGGTGTCTGAGCTGGAGTTGGTTGATGGACAAATCCAGTGTCCACGGGAGATCAGAGTCTTTTCTTGAAGGCAGAGCAAGTCCCAAGGGTTCTTAGAGGTGGCTGGCTGCAGGACACGCCTGTTTCAGCTTGCAAAGGTTCTGAAGCAGGAGACAGGCCGGTAGGGCTGTGGCCAAAGCAGATGTCTTCGTTCTTTTCTCTGCAGCACGGCTGTTCGGTCCTCCTCGTCGAATCTAAGGAGCAAGGTTCAGGGGTGCCCCAAATACCTGGATTTAGGGGCGTTACAGGGGTGTGCAGGTTGGGACCAATGGGTCCCTTACCTAGTGTGTCTACACCCTTCCTTATGCACCCTCCAGCGGGAGGGGGCGTATGCCTCGTCCTGATTGGGAGAGTCCCTTGCTTTTCAAGATGGACGGGACTGAGATGTGTGCTTCACTTCGTCTCCTACACCAGAGAGGTGGGGTTGGCAAAGGTGGGCACACCTTTCTTCCTTTCTCGGGTTTCCGGCCGATTCTCCCGCCCAAAGTGGTTGGTCAGAACCGGTGGGAGTCAGCTGCTGATAGCAGCAGAGACTGGGGGTAGCTCACAAAGGCGGCAAGCCTTTGAAGTTTCCTCTTCGTGGACCCAGCCCATCCTGGGGGAGGAGGCATGACACTGCCCAGGATGTGCTTTATTTCAGGACCCAGAGAGAGGAGGGCTCTCTACCCAGGGGTCTAGAAACCTGTCTGGTGGTGGCAGGTAGCCATTCAGGCTCCCCACCAGGGTTGGTCTTTTTTTAGGGGGCATCTCTAAGATGCCCTCTGGGTGCATTTACATTAAATCCATCACTGGCATCAGTGTGGGTTTAATGTGCTGAGAGGTTTAGTACCGAACTCCTCAGTCTTCAGTAAAGCCATCATGGAGATGTGGAGTTTGTGCTGACAAACTCAAAATGGTTTCACTGCACTTACAAAGTCTGTGAAGGGCACACACTGTTGGGGCATATTGCTCGTGCAGCTATGCCCTCACCTGTGGTATAGTGCACCCTTCCTTTAGGGCTGTAAGGCCTGCTAGAGGTGTGACTTACCCATGCCACAGGCAGTGTTGGTGGGCATGTCACACAGGGATGTGTGCCATGTCAGCTCTTCAATTTGGTCTGCACCAAAATATGCAGACTGCAATGGCAGTGTGTGGGTGTTAAGGTGAAGGGTCTCTTAGGGTGGCATAATACATGCTTCAGCCCTCAGAGGCCCTCTAATCACCATGCCCTTGGTACCAGGGGTACCTTCTACAAGGGACTTACAGGTGGCACAGAGGTGTGCCACTTGTGGAGACAAAGGTACAGTTTTAGGAAAGAACACAGGCCTTGGGGACCCTGATTGGCAGGGACCCAGGGCACACTCAGTCAAGTTGGCATCATGTATCTGGCGGAAAGTTAAGGGGTATGCATGCAAAGAGGGGCACTTTCCTGAAGTCACCTTTGAAAAGGGCTGTCTTCCCCCCCCCCCCTCTAAAGATTCTGGACTGCCAGGCATCTGTTCAGTCTCAGGATACCACCTCTCAGGTGGCAGAAGTCAGAGTGGCTACCCCAGTCAGAGGAACCTTGAGGGACAGGGAGACCTTCAAGAGCAAGTGGCGGGGGGGGGTGGGGACGACTCCTTACCAGCCCCATGGCTGTGAGACTGGCCCAAGATACTAGACAGGAACCTCCACCTGCAGTGGATTGCCAGGGGCCTGGCAGTTGTCAGTGGCTTCGGTTGGTTGCTGTTCTTGTGAGAAGATGTTTTTCTACATTGGCGGCATAGGTCTGACCCAGGGGGGCGAATGAGCCACATCACCATGTTGACTAGGATGGTACTATCTGCATACTGGGATGCATTTGTGAGCAAGCTAAGGTTAGGAGCCTCACAGATAAGGTATGCAGAAAGGAAAGGTTGTCCACATGGGCCAGCCTAGAGGATGGTGTAGATGGTACAGATGGGCTCAATGGGGCACAACATTCTATCGCTTGAGCAGGGAATCCCATAAAGGTATTGATTAGTCTAGCTTAGCTTTTGGCTGGTGTTGTGTTGGAAATGTGCCCTTTATGCATGGCCAATCTGGATACCTTTTATCTTTTTTGCTGAACCCCAGTTTTGCTGGTTGTAGAACTCTGTGCACTTTACCCCTGCTAAACAGTGCTAATGTGCTTGTGCTCCTCCTTTCAACATGATGAAATTGGTATACACCTGAGTGGTTTATTTAATTTGCCTAGAAGTGCCTAGTATAAGGTCTCAAATGTACCCAGAGCTGTTAAATTAAATTCTACTAGTGGACTGCAGCACTCATTGTGACATCCACTGCAGTGACACTGTAAAGCATGTCTCCAAGCCTACCAGCAGCCTGACTGTGCAGTAACTGCGAAGTCCACCTGTCAAACAAACCCCTTTTGATAGGTCTACACCTTCCTTTTAAATATTTATAAATCACTCCTAAGTAGGCTTTATTGCCTATTGGGCAGGGTGCATGGTATATAAATGTAAGACTAGTAAATATTTAATGTTAAACATGTGCTTGCGGTGAAAATGCCCTCAAAGCCATTTCACTATAGCAGGTTTGGCTGTTCCGTAGAAAAGCATTGGGAATACAATATTAAGTTGGACTTTTTGAAATATTTATTAGAGCCCAATTTAGTGTTGAAGTCTGATTTTATAATTATTTTTTAAAGGCGAGTTTTAGAATGCCACCTTTGCCCTGTCTAAAGTCCATGGAAGCTAAGGCTGACCTGTTGAAGCTACCGGGACACAAACTACGAGAGGCCTTTTCCTGCAACTGCCCAGCTGGTCATTATGCGGTGAACTCTATGGGCCTCCCCTGAGGGGCTTTACAAATGTACTCCTGTGGTGAATTGGGACTTAACAGACTAAAGTCAGAAGATAATATTTTTGGACCAGAATTTACCCGGTTAGTGTATCAGACCCTCGCTCCATTGCGGTCAGCGTCAAATTGCACCTAGGTCCTGTTCTACCGTAACCATTGAGTATCATTGGCACTTTGTGCTAGTTAGTGCTAGTTCCCACTTTAAAAATGAATATCTCTAGTTATGTGTATTGGACTTTTGTCATTTTGGTGTTATGTTTATTAAAATCTACTCTTTTTGTCATTCATTTTTTTGTTTTTTTGTTTTGCATTTCAACTTTAGTACTGTTTTAGTACTGCGTAAATTCTTTACACATTGCCTCCAAGTTAAGCCTGCCTGATCTGTGCCATGGATACTGGGGGTTGAGCTCAGGTTTACTTAATGACTTTAGTGGTTCACCCTTGCAAGAATTGTTTAATACTTGAGGTGCGTACTAACTCCCCTTAACTAATAACCCAATTTCTTACAAGGGTGGATCATTACACTATGTTGAAACCTGCAGACAGGTATTTTGTGCTAACTATATTCCTAATGGTCGCCAGATTATGTGCAATACAGTAGTGTTCAGCTGAAAATGACTATAGCTCATATTGGTTCATTGTGAAAAGTCATCACATGGCATAAAACTGACCTGTTTATTGTGCTATCCACAAAGGTTAAATGCCAGGTCGCCTACCCATGCCCCCATAGACATAAACTTCTACAGTGTTCAGTAGTGTACTTGAACACTGCATGCATATGGTGTAAGAAGTTAAGAGGTATGTGTTCATGGCTAAACATAATATTGCAGAATCGTGACGTTCAATTGTCCATGTTCTCACCATCCAAACATGAAATGTAAATGGTTTTCGAAGCCATGAACAGCACAGATGTTCACTGGAAGATGAACCCTCCCCTGCGTTCCTAGAATTAAGTGTAAACTGTGCCCAGTGGTGAGTGTACAGCACAGGCAACAGGGCCTTCTTCCCTCACAAAGGGCAGATACGGCATGGGCAGCTGCAATAGAAGCTCACCTCATGGATGAAACTGATATAACCCAGCCAACAAACGTGTAAGGATGAGGCCTACTTGGAGGGCGTCTTGACCTCAACACTTGTATAAAAAGAGATGAGGGATACGTTTATTTCCCAGACAGTGTGTGGCAAACATTCATGGTGTAGGGAAAAGGGGGCATGCTCCTGGAACCTCTGGTTCCCCCTTTTCCCTCCCAGATAACTCCTGCGCCATTATTCTGAGTATTTTTGCAGGCCATCCAGCCCATATTGTTACGCCCCTAGAGGCCCTAGTCACTGGTAGTTCCCAGCCTACATCCACTCAATTTGCTGTCGCATCTGCTGACTTTGCTGGCCCCTATCTGGTCTTCTCAATAATTCAGCCTGTCCTCTCATACATACCCAAACCCATCCCTCATCTTCAACCACCTCTAACAGATCCCAAGCTAGACCCCAATGAGTCTTGGGCTACCCTCTGCCTTTCTTCTAATTCTAAAATGCTGTCAGATGGCCCTCTGTCAATACTTGGGGACAACCTGCTGGTACACAGAGCCTCCAATGGCCCTCTATTGACAAACTATGCCCCACTAGAGGGGTCTAAAGCTGAATTTGTCAGCCTCACCTGCTACTGGACCTCAGCCGTTCCACAGACCTGCTGAACCTACTGCAATCCACCATCTACCTGACCCTTACTTAACTGATTGAAGCCCTTTGCTGGCCCTTACATTCTCTCTGTCTCCACAACCTTCAGCTGGCCATCAGAAGAGTCTCACCTGTCCAACACAAGATTCACAGCCAAATCCTGCTATCGCCAAAGATCCCCCTGCTGGTTCTAGAAGAGTTTTAATATAATCCTGATTGCCCTCGAGTCCTCTGTTTAAACATCTCATATGTTCAAAGAACCTCTGCTAGCCTTCAGATCCTTACTTTGAAACACGTGATACTCTGTGGAGGACATCTCAAAGGCTTCATTGGTCTACATAGGTAGAACAATTTCCCAGACTCCTCTTCTTAAGCTTCACAATACGCGAGTCTCCTTGCCTGCCTACTATCAACCCCCTGAGCCAAAAGAGCTTCCAGGCACCTGCATTCACTTTTCATCCAGGCACCGGAATAATTTGTTCGTAGCTACCACAGTGAAATCTGGACTGTAAGTCATGTTTGCAGGAAAGTGGCATGCTCGTGTGCAGCAACTATTGGCACTCATTTTATACCAGGGGTCTCCAACCAGTAGCTCAGGAGCTATTAGTAGCTCGCGGAAGGCTAACGCAGTCTATTAGGCCATAGAAATTGTCTCGGAACATTAAAGGAGGGAGTGAAGCCAGCGAAACCAATGGAAGGTATGCACACTAACAGATGCCCATGACAGTGGGACAGCCTGCAACATGACCACCTATCTCCACTCGCAGTCTAGCAAGGTGGTATGAGATTGCTCATGTTATAGGCCCTACTCTATCAATCACAGTGTGTGAATGAACACTCCGTCATGAAAGAATGACAGAAGGAGCAAGAATAGTCAATGGAGCGCAGGGTTGCGTGGGCTGGTCGTGATCAGTAATGCTATAAGGGGAGGTCAGAATTGGAATTCTATTGGACATGGCCGTATTGGAACTTTCATAATATTCACGTGTAGCTCAGAGTGATATTCATTGATTAGAAGGAGCTCCCATCATAGAAAAGGTTTGGACCCCTGTTCTATACATATTATCCAGCAAAATGGTTCTGCAAGTTAATACGTGCCACTGATGTAGTGATCATAATCCCAATCCCAGCAGAGTTGCTTCGTTCCTGGGTTTGTATCTCAAGCAGAATTACATTGCATAATAGCAAGTCTGTTTTTTTTTTTGGACCATACTGATGGAACTCCATTGGCTCTCCTTGCAGCCCAGCATCATCTTCAAACCAGCTGCATCATTTAACAAGCCATCATGACTCTAGTGGTTCTCGGCACACCGGCAGCAAGAATATTGAGAGCTCCATTGAAGACAATGGAGCAGCGGCCTAAATAAACTGGTATAGGTCTGCTGCTCTACATTATAATGCCCTTCAGCTCAAGCCTTTAATGCTGGTGCGGGCCTTTAGTTTCCGGTATAGCCCGCTATGACTGGTTATAAGGCTATAGTATACAAACGTTCTAGATTTTATATTGTTTTCAAATCATTTTGCATACCATTGTGACATGTTTAACTATCTAATCATTAGAGCTTGGTGAGGCAGCTAGTTTACAAGTTCGAGACAGGTGTCTGGTTTGGATGAAACAGCCAAAGGACAAGTCGAGCCATCAGAAGATGTGGCATGTAAATGACAGAAAATCTCATGTGTGCCATGAGTGTACCAAGGGATGTTCGTTGTCATGGGCACTGCATATATGGCCAGTGTGTTTATTCTTTGTGGACCAGCATTATCAAGTGAACATTTTATCTATCACATATCCTCCTGATGCTTACTCAAGGTGCTGTCAGATTTGACACAATCGAAATGAAAGTGATGTACACAGGATAAATTTGGTCAAGTGGAGAAGCTGGGAATTTAATCCAGGCTCCCTGGTTATACATTGGACAATTCAGCACTAGATGATTATCTCCTGCTCTTTCACCACTAAAGGATAATGCTTTATGCTCAATTATTTCATGACGTAAATTAGTACAGTATTTTCAATAAATATATGCATCACATGTTAACTTGATCTGACACCTTATACGTTTATACAATTTCTATAAAAAGTATACATTTAAGCACAAGGGAAGGTAAGAGTCTATACTTAGGTCTGCATTAGGCAGACCTTTTGATTGTACTAACAGAAGCTTTAACCCAGCCATCTTCATTCATTGGTCTACTATGGTCATACACATTTTTCTTCTGCCAGCCACAGCAAAGTGCAATGGGTCACCCCACTTCAGTCATTAGCTAACTTTACTGTGAGTAACGGCATTTTGTCCTTCTTTAGGAGCACATCCACACACCAAGTAGTTTCCTTAAGCACTACAATGGCAATGTGTGCTTTTTAGACCAAAAATCTATTTTTGCTTTTAGCCATTTTTTTATTGATTGAGGGAGTTGCAGCTTCCCAACATTAAAGTTTTGCAAAAACTACAGCAAAATACGCTTTGACAAAGCAAAAAGGGTTGTAGACCAGCCCCAGACCTACTGGTTCTTTCAATGCATGTGATGTTAGTATGTATCATAGCCTTCCTGTGACTTACCAAACCATAAAGAGGAAACAGGTCAGCACCTCAATGGCAGCAAGTAGAAAAATAAAGAAAGAAACAACTCCCACAGATTATTGGCCCGTTGCAAGTCTACAGTGAGATGCATTTAGGATCAATTTTGTTTTATTGGTTTGTGGCCAAGAAATGGCAAAATAAGAGACAAACAAACACACAGCTCTGTCACCTGCAACCGGAGGCTGGCAGCTTGTGAGAAGCAATAATAAACGTACCCCAAGAACTAATTCTACCCTCTCCCTTCCCCTTTGTGCCCAATATGTGTGTGTATGTATGTATGTATGTGTATATATATATATATATATATATATATATATATGTGTATATATATATATATATCCACCGCCACGCTTACACTGTCAAGTAAGCAACGAGCCACACTGATCCAAGGTTCCCAGATTAGATTTATTCACGGGCACAAAAAGACGCGTTTCGAGCTCAACAGCTCTTGGTCACATGACCTTTACCCTGAATACACTTTTTTTTTATAACTAGCGTCTCACATGACGCAGACATGGAAAAAAGACTATGTACACACCCAAATCACCAATACTAAAAAAGTGTAAAACATATATACCACACCTTTATACAAAACAAAATCATTGTGCGTTTGACCTTGTGTTTTGCAAACAAAATTAATTATATACATTTTCACTAAATTTTCGTAATATTGATGTCTTCATTATCAGGCCAATTCAAGATTAAATATGTTTAGTTAGAAAGACCCTACTTCATGAATCTCCACACAATTCATTAAGGGTATAGTACCCTATGTATGTATCACATTGTATACATTTCTATTTAATTGTTTTAACGCTTTGCAGAAATAGAATGGTTTCTTTATCAGACCCTTCAAGGATTCAACATATACTCATGGTTTAGTACCTTCTATAACATGATATCCTAATTCACTAGCTTTAAATAATACTAGATGATAGAGAGCGGTTGTTCAAAAAAACATCCGGTTCCCCGTGCTCATACTTTCTATATTTAGCTGTGAAGGAGGTGATCAGGTAAATCCATAGTGGATCTGTAAAAAAACAAAATCAACAATTCAATTAGTAACATATTCTATACATTTTATACAAATAGAGTATTCAATATTCACAATTCCTAAGAATATTGGTGGAGTTGAAGTGTGCAATCATAAAGAAACCCACTCAAATTCTAAAAATAGTCATTATATTTTATAATGTTCTCACACCTAACTTTGATTCTCAAATTAGCAAAACTCAAGTCGAATGAGGGATAAAAAAAGAAACAATAAGGGATGGGTTTAAACAGTGAATATTTACAGTGAATTTAAAATGATTTCTTCATATAATGTGTAAACTCAAGTTCCTGAATTCATTATTTGTAAAGGGCAGAATTACAGATGCACATGCATCTCCTCATCATTATTCATTCCAAATGGAGAAACACTCCCTGCTTGCAAGATAAACCTGGATTCGGATCTCCTAAGCGATTGGACTCGATTGCCTCCTCTTGGGTTCTTGGGGATGGTATCTAAAGCAAAATATTTGGCAACGGTCCAATCCCCATTATGTGCCTGGTTAAAATGCCTAGCAGTACTGTAACTAAAATCTTTATTCGTGATGGCTCGCCAATGCTCTAAGATCCTCTTCTTCACGGGAAATGTGGTGGATCCAATGTACCACTTGCCACAAGGGCAGGTGATTACATAGATGACAAAGTCCGTCCCACAACTGATGTTTTTCCTTATGACCCACTATCTATTGGTTCTCTGTAATTTCACTTTACTGACATTCTGGCTGTTACTGCACGCTTTACATTTTCCACACTTGTGGAAACCACCAGTGTTTTCAAGCCAGGTGGATTTACGAGGTTCCATATGACTTCTAACTAACATGTCTTTAAGAGAGGGCCCTTTCTGTATGTTATGGACGGATGACATTCCAATTTATCTCTCAACATTTGATCGTGTGTGAGAATATCCCACCTTCTCTTAATTATTTTGTGAAACAGTGCAGATTGAGTACTGTACTTTGTGATCAACCTGATTGGTGATCCCTCTCCACTTTGTTTGATTTTTGTGCCTGGTAAAGGGCTTCATTTCTCTTAATGGAGTCCGCTCTATTTTCACCTATTTTCAACATTTTTGGTGAATAACCTCTGGCTCGAAATCTAACTTTCATCTTTTTGTTTTTTTGATAATTAGCCTCAGAGCTACAGTTTCTTTTAGCTCTTAAAAATTCACTGAATGGAATACTCCATCTAAAATTAGGGGGATGGCAGCTAGCTGAGTGTAATATGGAATTACCCGCTGTTGTTTTCCTAAAAGATCTGTTATCAACTGGTTGTTCTCAATTGTCAATCTAATGTCAAGAAAGTCTGTTTGTTGGCTATGATGCATCGTAAATTTAAGATTAACAGTATTTTGATTTAATACATCGACAAACTGTAAAAGTTCTGCTTCTCCGCCCTCCCATACAAAAAAGACATCGTCGATGTACCTTAGCCATATGTTCACTTTACTTGTCCAATGTTCCATATGATCACTCCAGAGCACCTGCTTCTCCCACCAGCCCACCAAAAGGTTGGCGTAGCTGGGAGCGAAGCAGGTGCCCATCGATGTGCCCTGTGTCTGTTTATATAATTGTCCATTAAACAAAAACACATTTTAAGTCAGACATCTCTATCATTTGTAGCAACATGTTTGTGTGTGATAGTAGATGCAAACTTCTTGTTTTTAAAAAAATGCTCACAGGCCTTAACTCCGTCTCTGTGTCTGATGTTCGTATAAAGACTTTCGACGTCCAAGCTCAAACTCTTTCAATCTCCAAAAAAGAGTACAGCACTCGCGGGGAAAGTTGCACCGGTAGTTTTTATTCCCGAACCACAACAAACGCGTTTCGGAAACTCCTTCAGTGTCCACCATCCGCACTGAGAGGAGCCATTTAAATTACCCTGCATCATGCAGACATAGACATAAAGGATGGACTCTATGGCCCTCAACATGAGCGCCATCTTATAATGGTATTCTTAGTCGGATTTCATATGATATAACATAACACTGTAACAAATCGCATCACATGTGTATTACAATTTCATGTAATAATTTAGCCGTGAATCGGCACACTTCATGCTTTCATAAGTCTCCAACTAATCGGAAACTCAACCGCAAATAGCGCTGCTTTTAAAAAAAATGCATCAGATTAAACGTTCATTTTGCATAAAACCATGAAATACAAGTCATTATGAAATTCTCAATCACGCCGTAAATCGGCATATACCACTCAAGGCACTCAATTAATCTTTACCTTGGTGTCTCATGACCTCTTAATATCTCGCCATGTATTGGCACACCATTACTGTCTGTCAGAACAACTCATAGCAAATTAATGTAAACAATAAGAAAAGAAATCTGGCCACAAACCTAGCTATGCTATCTTTTGCTGCGGCTTTGAAATCACACTCCCTAGAACAGTTACGTTTCAGCCTGAGGAGCTCACCATAGGGTATGCTGTTTATTAGTTTAGGAGGGTGACTGCTATCGGCATGTAAAATGGAATTGCCGGCAGTCTGTTTTCTATACAGTTCTGTTTCCAGCACCCCTCCCTAGGGGAACGTAACTGTTCTAGGGAGTGTGATTTCAAAGCCGCAGCAAAAGATAGCATAGCTAGGTTTGTGGCCAGAGGTTATAACGGGGATCTCTTAGAAACCATGCTTAAGAAAGTAGAGAGAATCCCTAGAAAGAAACTTCTGGATAAAAAGGATGATCTGTTCAGTGTCAAGGATAGCAATGAAGGCAAATTCCGAATGATTACCACCTACTCGGATGATGCTAATACCTTCAGGGGCATGTTGAGAAGAAACTGGCATATCCTTAAAACAGATACCATCATAGGAAAGGATATTCCCCATGCTCCTCTTGTTACATTCAGGAAGGCAAGGTCGTTGCGGGACAAATTGGTCCACAGCCATCTAGAAGAGTTACCTGGCAGACAAGGAACATTGAAAGACATGAGAGGTTTCTTCCCCTGTGGAAAATGTAAGGCGTGTGCCAATAGTAAAAGGGTACTCTCCTATCAGGTAGCGGGGTTGAAGAAACGGAATGTGATCAAGAAATTTCTGACTTGCCATACAACGCATACTGTCTATTGTCTGATATGCCCATGCGGGCTCAGATATATAGGCAGCACTATACACAGTGCAAAGATTTGCGTATTGGAACATCAACGGGCAATCGCGAACAAAGATTTGAACTATCCAGTCGCTAGGCATTTTTCCATTAAACATCAGAGCAACAGGGACCTGTTGCAATACTTTTGTATAGATCATGTGCCAGTAAACCCCAGGGGGGGGGAGACCAAGTCCAGAGGCTTAGGAGGCTAGAGTCCCGCTATATCATTGATATGCAAACTAGGGCACCCAATGGCCTGAATAGCGGTGAAGAGCTGTCAGTGCACCTAGGCAGATGAGGATCCTGGGAGATAAGTGATTGCTGTAGAAACTTTTATGACTTTTGCTGATTTCTTTTCTTATTGTTTAGATTAATTTGCTATGAGTTGTTCTGACATAGACAGTAATGGTGTGCCAATACATGGCGAGATATTAAGAGGTCATGAGAGACCAAGGTAAAGATTAATTGAGTGCCTTGAGTGGTATATGCCGATTTACGGCGTGATTGAGAATTTCATAATGACTTGTATTTCATGGTTTTATGCAAAATGAACGTTTAATCTGATGCATTTTTTTTTAAAAAGCAGCGCTATTTGCGGTTGAGTTTCCGATTAGTTGGAGACTTATGAAAGCATGAAGTGTGCCGATTCACGGCTAAATTATTACATGAAATTGTAATACACATGTGATGCGATTTGTTACAGTGTTATGTTATATCATATGAAATCCGAGTAAGAATACCATTATAAGATGGCGCTCATGTTGAAAGCCATAGAGTCCATCCTTTGTCTGTCTGCATGATGCAGGGTAATTTAAATGGCTCCTCTCAGTGTGGATGGTAGACACTGAAGAAGGAGTTTCCGAAACGCGTTTGTTGTGGTTCCGGAATAAAAACTACCGGTGCAACTTTCCCCGCGAGTGCTGTACTCTTTTTTGGAGAT
The DNA here is from genome assembly GCA_963921515.1 of Calotriton arnoldi. Classification (NCBI taxonomy): domain Eukaryota; kingdom Metazoa; phylum Chordata; class Amphibia; order Caudata; family Salamandridae; genus Calotriton; species Calotriton arnoldi. The sequence continues at coordinate 137,725 of CAWUFW010001007.1, forward strand.
TGAAAGAGTTTGAGCTGGAATATTACGTGGGGGCACCACCACGGTAATAGCACCCGTCCGAGAGTGATCCGAACAAACGGTGCAAAATGAGCGATAATGTGTGTGTATGTATATATATATATATATATATATATATATATATATATATTGGGTTTAATAAAGCGCAATGGCTACCCAAAAACGGGCTTCCCAGCACAGACAGGTCAAAATACAAAAAGTTATTATTTGTCCTGAGGCTGATCGGTAGGGAGTTCCACAGTTTTGGAGCAAGATAGGCAAACGAACGACCTCTGACTCTTGATTCTGGAGACATCCGGAGAGAGAGATTATTTGACCTCGATTCTCTGTTGGCACTGTAGGGATTGATGAGGTGGTGGAAGATCTGCGGACCAGACTTATATTTTGCACAATGTGCAATACAGAGTGCCTTAAACTATATTTTACTTATCGGCAACCAATGAAGTGTGATGAGGGCCTGGCGAGCCGACTGAAATTTAGGTATGCCCCGCAGATTACGGGCAGCGGCATTCTGTATTTCCTGCACTTTCTTGATAACCGATAGCGGGCTGCCGAAATAAAGAGTTGCCGTAGTCTAGGCGAGATAGAATAAGACCTTGGACCACTGTTCTACATGCGTCCATGGGAAGCCATTTAAGGGTCTTCCTCAGAGCTCTGAGCAGACCGAAACATGTAGTCGCAACTTTCTTTGCCTGGGAGGTCAAGGTAAGCTGTTTATCTAGAGTGACACCCAGACTTTTCACTTCTAGTTTAGGAAGAGGGCAATCGCCCAAGGACGGGGGCCAGTAGAGTTGATCCCACAGAGATGGATTATTTACAATTACCATAACTTCCGTTTTGTCTCCGTTTTACTTAAGGCATCTGGTCGCCATTCACCTAGTGACATGCTCTAGGCAGAGTTTGAGTTTTTCAGATATAGAGCCAATATTAGGTGACAAGGAGATAATAATCTGAGTGTCATCTGTGTAAGACACCATAGTAAAGCTTAAAGAGCAGATGATCGCAGATAACGGGCGGAAGTATCAATTAAAAAGCGTAGGGCTCAAAGAAGAGCCCTGCGGCACTCCAGCTGATGGTTCGCTGAAAGAAAGGGCCTTTTGCTAACCTGAAAGCTCCTGTTGTTAAAGAAGGATGACAGTCATTTCAGAGAGCTCTCTATAATGCCTGCTTCTTCCATTCTGCACCGTAGGATTGAATGGGATACTGTGTCAAACGCTGCACTTAAATCAAGAAGAATAAGCGTGGCGGATCTGCCCTGGTCCAGGACCTTCTTAAGGTCCTCTGTTGCCATCAAATGTGCTGTTTCTGTACTGCAACTAAATCGAAAACCTGTTTGCGTGAGGTGCAGTATGTTATTAGATTCCCGAAATTCAGAGAGATGGCCATTTATCTGCTTTTCTAGAATATTGTTGCCACCTGGAGGTACCAAAATAGGTCTATAGTTTTCAATCAGCTCAGGGTCTAGCGAAGGTTTCTTGAGTAAGGGGCGGATGATGGCATGTTTCCACGAATCAGGGACAGAGCAATTCTCCAGAGATGAGTTATATATGTCTGCCAAAACTGACAGAATAACATCTTCACCTTTCAAGAGGATATCTAAGGGTGCGAGATCCATTGGGGAGCCAGATTTGACCATATTCGCGATAATCGAGATATCATTTTTGCTCAGTAGTGGAAAGGATGAAAGCTCAACCTTTCTTGGCACTGGGGATGCCATTAACTGTCATTATGTTCTGGTGGCTTTGATAAAGTGTCATAGATGAGTCTTGCTTTTCCAAGAAAATAGCTAGTCAGTTGCTCACAGCGCTCATCAGAAGGGGGAGGGCCTGCCCCTGACGTCTTGGGTTTTAAAAAGTAATTGACGATCGAGTAGATTTCCTTAGAGGGATTCGAATTATGAATAATCCTATCTGCAAAGTCATCTAGCCTGGCTCTGCGGATGGCATATTGATATCTTTTCAAGGCTTTTTTTTTATAAGTTTGTTTACTTATGTCAGAGGTAATGTACAGCAACACTCAGTTTGATCCTGGTATAACCGGCTAACAAAGATCCCCCTATTCTCTCTGATTCCCAGTCAAGCGCTGCCAATTGATGTCAATCAGCGCCTGTGAGTTGGGGGGCTCATGTGCAGTCGCTTAAGATATTTGGGACATTTAAGCATGTTGAACTCAGTGGATAGGAGAGCCATGAAGGGGGCCATGACTCTTGATATTTGTCCAATTTGTGCTCTATAGATAGGGTTAGCTTTCCATGCCCAGGAAATGCCATATTATGTTTAGCCATGCGGTGTGATCTGGGACTCTGTCTTAGCCCCAAAGGGGCAGGACTGCTTGTTGCGCCACCCCTAGGGCCATCACCATTTGCTGACCCTTTGGGAACTTCAGAGGATAGGTTAGATGATTGGGTAGGCCCAGCAGAACAAACACTAAGAGAATGTATTTATGCCATCCAGGACTGTGGCCCAGCAGTTCCAGAGTAGGTGTAACAAAGGTCCAGTGCCCCCGCCTCCTCTCCAACATTAATTGCTACTTTTGGGGCACCATTTCCAGTACCAGTATGTGGCTACTTTGACAGCTGTTTCAGTGTTGAACGCATTGTGTGCAGTGTGCCATACTCTATACAAAATAGCTTCCCATTCTTTGTGTGTGAGTTCCCTACCCAACCCTGCCTCCCATCATTGTTGTCCTGGTTGCTTCTCTGTCAGAGGCGGCTGTGATAACAGTGAGTAGGACTCTGTGACCAGTCGGTTTTCTTTGTCTTTCAGAAGAATCCATTTTTTTAATGATGTAAGTGGTCTGTGAGCGTGTTGGTTGACCGAGGGGGTGTAACACCCAGTGCCTAATCTGTAGATGGGGGAATGCATTCTGATTCACACAGCCCATAGTCCCTTTGTAAAGCCCTGCAGCGTTGAATAATTTGCCCACCCGTCTGCACTCTGTGGCTTGCCACTGCTGGAACCGTTCAGCCTGTAGACCAGTAGTGAAGTTGAGATTGGCAAAGATGGGGGTCTTTGGAGATGGTAAAGATGTGAGCCCCTTCTGCTCCACCATCCCGTCCCAGACCGCCAGAGTAACTTTCATTATAGGGGAGGAGTGTAGGCCCCATGGTCTATGCATTTTAGGAAGCCAGGTGACTTTCCAAATTTGAGTGCTGGCCACTGCCTGAGCCATGAAATACCAATATTTTTGGTAGCTGCTCAGCCCCGTTCCACCATATATTGGAGTTTCAATGGCTGATAGTGTTGAGTAATGTTGGGCACCCCCAAGTCCCCCTCTTTGGTGGGTCTGTAAATCAGGAGGCGGTTTATCCAGGGCCATCTTCCATTGCTCACAAACCAATTAATGTCTGTTTGCAGTGTTTTAAAGGTCTTGTGTGCGATGACCAGACAAGTCAACGCCGTCTCATCTTCATGCTTCAACACCCTGCGCATGCTCCGCAAGATCTTCAGATGGATCCCCACTGAAACCAGGAAGACCGTCACCCAGGCACTCGTCACCAGCCGACTGGACTATGGGAACACCCTCTACGCCGGAACCACAGCCAAACTTCAAAAAAGACTCCAGCGCATCCAGAACGCCTCCGCACGACTCATCCTGGACATCCCCCGACACAGCCACATCACCGGACACCTGAAAGACCTGCACTGGCTCCCCGTCAGCAAGAGAATAACGTTCAGACTCCTCACCCACGCACACAAGGCCCTCCACGACCTGGGCCCAAAGTATCTCAACGACCGCATGACCTTCTACACGCCCACACGCCAGCTACGATCAACCAGCCACGCCCTCGCCACCGTACCACGCATCCGCAGAACCACCGCCGGAGGAAGATCCTTCTCCTACCTGGCAGCCAAGACCTGGAACTCCCTCCCCACTCACCTTCGGCGAACCCAGGACCATCTCTCCTTCAGGAAGCAGCTCAAGACCTGGCTGTTCGAGCAGTAACTTACCCCCTCCCCCAGCGCCTTGAGACCCTCCCGGGTGAGTAGCGCGCTCTATAAATGCCGTGATTGATTGATTGATTGATTGATCAATGACGGGAGCGGCCCATGCAGGTAAGAGCGGTGAGGCGGGGTGGGGGGATTCGACAGATGACGCCGAGGTTGAATTAAATAAATAATTTTCCCTCGTCGTCTGTCGAATCTCCACCCCCACCCCGCCCTACGGCTCTTATGTGCACGGGCTGCACCTGGTCAATGGGAGTGACTGGAACATGAATAACACCCTAGGCAGTATCGTCAGCCGCTATTCGTCCCAAACAGGACAGCCGGTGCCTACGCCAGGTAAACTGATCCACTCTGATTTGCTTGAGAAGACACTATAATTGATCTCCAGTGTGCTGGCCACCACAGGGATGACCTGGACCCCAAAGGGATGGATGTCTCTGGCCATGTCACAAGGTATTGAGCACATAGGGGCTTATTTATGAGCGGTTCCATCAAGGCTGCAATCACATAGTGGCTGTGCTGAACCATACATGGTGATATTCACATCAGCCCGGATGCTTTGAGCTAGGGTTTACAAATATATGGCAAACAGGAGTGGCAGCAGGGGGCACCCCTATCTAGTCTCTCTTAGGAAAGGAGCCGGAGGAATCCCTATTCACTTGTACCGTGGCCCTGACAGAGCTGTAACCTTACCAGATCAAGCAGCAAAACCAGCTCCTGAAACTAAAGTGTTGCAGAGTGAGAGACGGGTACAGCCAATGAACTCTATTGAATGCTTTTTCAGCTTCAATAGCAAATAAGACCGCTTTTTTGGAACCTTGCGTCTTTGTCAACAATGTGGAATATCCGTTTGGTATTCTCCCCAGTTTTGTTTGGTTAAAACCTGCTTGATCTGTGTCTATCAACTGGGAATTATAGGGGTTCAGTCTAGTGGCTAGGACGCTGGTGAAAAACGTAGCATCTACATATATTAACTAGATAGGTCTGTATGAGCTGCACAATTGCTTATTCTGCCCTGGTTTGGTAAGGACCTTGATGGCTCCCTCTATAATGGAATTGGTCAGGGACCCACAATTCACAAACAAATTGAAAAGTCTAGTGAGAAGTGGGTCAAGGAAGGGTCTGGCAAAATGTTCTGTAGAAAAGTGGCATAAATGCGTCCGGTCCCAGGGATTTAAAGGGCTTCAGTCTGCTATGGCCAAGATCACCTCTTCTGCTTTGATGGGTTTCTCCAGGCTTTTTGCTTTGAGCTGTGTGAGTTTAGTCACCTTCGCAACCGCCAAATAGAATGTGATCGCATCGTCATTTAAGGTCCTGGGATGTGTAGAGGGTGCAGTAGAAGGTCCATAAATGCAGTCGCTATCTGTGTGTCCCCGTTATCTCATCTCTTGCTCGTCTATGATGGTATCTAACCTGTTATTAATTTTAGAGTGCAGCCTGTGTGCCAATAGTTTGCTGCATTCGTTGCTCCTCGTATAGTAGATATGTATGATCCATAGTAGGTCATATTCTGAAAATCTAGTTTGAGTTTTTTAAGTTGGACCCAGGATGAGTCAAGTCTACGGCACACCCTTGGTGCTCCTATGCATGGCCTCTTCTTCCTGTACTTCCTCCTCCAATTTCTTTTGATTCTCCCATCTGATTCTGTTATTAGCTGACAAGGCTATTGGCTCCCCCGATTACCGCTTTCAATGCCTCCCAAAGTGTATCCGCTGGTGTTTCCCCTGTGTCGTTGGCCTGTAAATAGTTGGAGAGAGCTGTGTTAATCTCCTGCTCCTCCATCATTGTATGATGCTGTCCCAAAGTCTTCAGTTCCCAGGCGCCCTTCACTCCACCGGCACTTTAAGCACTATGGAGATTGGGGTGTGATAGGACAGGAACATGGGAACTATACTTACTTTCTGTGAGAGTGCCTGTGTCGATGACAGGCGCCATAGCTCTTTGAGATCGCACTCCTGCAACCAGGTAGGACCATTTGGAGGGATGGTTCCAGTCTGGGTGCAGCAATGATCGGACCTGTCCAAGTTATTGTCCATCACCACATTAAAATCCCCGCCCACCAGAACTTCCGGTCTGAAGGACCTCGGGCAAAACTCCAATAACGTGGCTCCGGGTGGACATTAGGAGCATACACTGTTGCTATGGTAAGGCACTGTGTTCCCAGTTTAGCTCGGTAGGCCAGAAGCCACCCCTTGATTTTGGTCATTTTGCCCATAACTCCCCTCAAACATTCCGGGAGAACAGCATGGCTACCTCCTACCTTCTTGCTGCCCCAGATGAAAAGTACTAGTGAGGGAACCATGGCAACTTCAGTCTGTACTGCTAGTTTGACATCAGGTGTGTTACCTGTAGTAGACCTATATAGCTCCCATTCTGCTCTAGGAGGGAAAGCTCTGCTGAGTCCTAGTTGGGTGATTTAAGCCTTTAACATTGAGGCTGATTACTTTAACAGCAGTAGTCCGGGTTAGATAATGCTGCTGTCCCTGTCTGGGTTCTATGGCCATATCGGAGGGTAGTTGTTGGTTACCCTGTGCAGAAGCATGCCAAGGTTGTATGATGAGTCGTAAGTGTGGGCCTTATAATATGGCTGAGTGCAATCAGGTGTGTGCATTCACTATTCTACTCTGTTGGATTTGTAGAGCGCATGTCTACCCAAAGGCTTCCCAGCGGCTGCGCTAGCATCCAACCGACACTGAACTGACAGCAGGTGCGACCAGGTGATTCCTGACCAGGAGACAGCTAATTTATGAACAGCCAGGTTTTCAGGGACTTCCCAAAGGTATGTTCGTGCGCCATCTGGCCCAAATTACTTGGCAGGGAATTCCATAATTTTGGGGCTAAATCGGAAAAAGAGCGCCCTACGCATCTCATTCTGTAATTAATTTTTTTGAACTCTCATTAGTCAACCTCACAGCTCTCCCTGAGATATAAGGCTGCAATAGGGGTTGCAATAAAGGAGGGCCTTTATTATGCAATTGTGAGAAGCCGGCCTGGTATATGATGTTGATGCAGCGGAAGCGGTGGAGATTTTTATTATTTTACGTCCCACACCAACCACTATAAAACTAACGGAACTCTAAGGACGGGCCCATAAGTCATTATTACTTGGTTAGCAATATCAAAAGGTCCTCCGACGGATCTTTGGTAGAGCTAAAAGGGACTAAGTAATGAAAACTGGAGAGCTATTCCCTCATGAGGACCTACAATGAAGAAATAGCTAAACATCAGTAAACATCATTATTATGTCAAATAACTCAAAACTCATGAATAAAGACACACTATTCTTTTCAAATATATTTTCTCTGTTATTCAAAATATGAATGGTCACTCACAAGTATAAAATAGGTCATCACTTGATTCACAAATGTTACAGATTAGTACCACAATAAGCATAACAGATCAAATACCCCAAATCGTCAAAGCAAAGGTATAGAGGAGAGAGAGTGAGAAAAACATCAACTTAATTTCAGTTCACTTACGAAACGGAAATACTAATGCACAGCGTGCAATTAGTCAGAAAAACTAAACCCACAGCCGTTCGGGTATAGCACGAGGAGCATCACCAGCCGATGATGTGCAAAGTTTCAGGAAAGTCTTTAGAATTTGCAGGATACGCCAGCCAGAGTTATCAGGATCAGCACGGCATACAGTATACCACATACGCAGGGACAAGTCACCGTTCTTGTGAACGAGCCGAAGAACAATTTCCCACAGTCGATTTTATAGTACAACTTTCTTTATCTCTGATAAAAATGTTTTTTACAACTCTCTACAAGCTTCTCCATTGGACAATGACTATAGGAAGACTGTCTCCTGACAATGACTTTACAAATATTTTCTAAGCATCCTTTGTCTAAAAATTGTATAACTTGCTAGAGAGGAAGAACTACAGCTACATTTGTATATAAATGTTGAAACAGTTTCATTCGAGTCTACTACATCCCTCGCCTAGGCAGGAAAGAACCTATAAAGTTTATTCGGAAATAAACTAATATCTACATTCTAAGGAAGCGTTTGAAACATTACAAGGACAGGAGCACGGAAGCACATCCCCTAACATTTCTAAGGCCTACATTACTCTAGCAAGAGAGAAAAATAATTTCTAAAGCGTAAATAAACTTTCACAAAGAATAAAAAAATTTCTCGTGATTGAAGCTTGTTTCTGCAGTTTCAGGAAACATAAAAACATTCAATTAGGCAGACTAGAAAATTCTCATTTAATCATTAATTTCAGCAATCATTCTTATTATTTAATTAATGCTTCTTGATCTAACACGATCTATTTCATGTTATCACTTTTCCAACTAGGAAAGTCATCTGTTGAGTCCAACTGCACATTTCGTGTTGTACATTTTAATATTGCATTGTTAGTGGTTTGTTTTCAAACATTAATATTTATTTAAAAAAGTACACACGGGTGGATTTCAGTGAGCAGATTTATTTTGCAAAAATCATGCTCCATCAATGTCCACTAATGTATTGGGCACCTTGCACCAGTCCAGACAACCCTTATGGTGATTTAAGAGGTCTTAGACAGCCTTAGAAAGCTCTCTAAGTGGTAGATGTGGAGAGCAGCCTTCAGGCTTAGTCCAGAAGAACTATAACGCAGCTTGTTTTACCAGAATGCAATCTTATAGTATAGATTAAGTGGAAAACCACACAAGGTATTTATAAAAATATGTATTTATTATAAAATACTCTCTAACATGTTTAGATATCTCCTACCCGGAGATAATCACAATGCACACAATACTTTGCAAAGAAACACAGTAAATAGCACAGACTACACACTGGACCCCAGGGGGGACCAAACCATATACTAAGAAAGTGGTATAAGAACCACGACTCAGCTCAAGACAGTGTCGAGAGGCTGTAGAAGTGTTTGGGTCCCAAGGAACCACCCATGGTGAGTAGATGGGGACCCTACAGAGAGCGAGTGCAGTGTGGGAACACGTCCGCGTGCTCCCTACAACTCTACAGGTAAGTCGCGGTTGGATTTTTAAAGATTAAGGACCCTTCCCAGTGGACCCTGAAAAATCCCCATGGAAGACAGAAGGTTGGAGAGCCACCCCACCCGTGGATACCCTAGTACCCACATTATCTACACCAGGGAAGCCGGGTGCATAGGTTTGAAGTGGTGTCGGAAACCGTCGTCGAACCCAATGGAGGACTTCAGGAAAGTGCTACTGCTGAAGAAGGAGAAAGTGTCCAGTGGAATCCGAAGGAAGATTCAAGATGAGAGGTACCTTCAAGCAGAGAGGGCAGAATCTATATCATTCAGGAGTGACCAGGAGACTTGGAAGACGAATGCCCTCCGATGTCGGGTGTTGCAGGATCGATGACCTTGACTCTGCAGCTGTGAGGACCAGGCAACGCTGAGGAAGACCAGGAGCCATGCACGAGCTGTCCCATGTCGGATGTCGATTGCTGAGGGGTCGGTGTCTGGCGGGAGCACCAACAAGCTTTGGCAAATGCAACCAACGCAGACGTCGAAGAAGGTGCAATGTCGGGACCAGCAAGGTCCAGGGGACTCACCAAAAGTAGGGGAGTCAGGGCAGACCCCGAGCAATCAGGGGAGTCCAAAAGGAACAAAGCTGACCCTCAATTGGACCCACAGGCCGGAGGCACTGGAGTCGCAAGAGGACCTCCAGAAGCTCACCCAAAGATGCAAAGCACAATGCACATGATGCGGTGTGGTTGAAGATTCTGGTCACTGGAGGTGCTCAAGGGTGGGGCTACTTGGAGCCCAACGATCTTCCTGGAAGGAAGTCAACAAGCCTTTGCAACTGCAAGTTGACACGGTGCACAGGGGTTCGGTTAATGCATCCTCCACGTAGGATACTGGCCTCAAACTTGGTAAGAGGGCAGGGCAGGCCTCAGGAGCTGTGGAAAACCACCACCTGTGTTGCAGAACCTTAGGGAGTCCGGAGGAGCTCGGGATCAGCAGACCCGTAGACTTAGTTGCGGTGCCTGCGAATGCAGGGGAGTGACCTTTCATTCCAAGGGAGATTCCTTCAGGTGTCTTTGATGCCCACAGGCCTTGGGAGGTTCCTGCATGGTGCACAGGCGCACAGACTGGAGGGAGACGAAGTCGAGCCCAAACAAAGTCCAGCGAAGTTCAGAGTGCCCAGACGGTAGAAGAAGTGGTGTCTGATCTGAATCTTGTCCCACGAGGAATCTAGGGACCCACCCACAGGTAAGCCCCTAAGTACCCTAAGGAAAGGGATGGGACGATTCAGGGGACCCTCCCAGGGGAGGGTCTGGACAGGGGGGAGGTTACTCCCATGTCCTTTGTCCAGTTTTGCACCTGACCGGGAGCCAATGGCTCTCAGAGCTGGTTTGAACTGGACTATGCATGGGGACACCAAATGTGCCCCTCATGCAGACTGAGTGGCGCTGGCAAGCGCACCCACCCTCCCCCAATACACTAAATTCTGTCTGGAAGGTGGTCACACCTCCCTGTGACAGGATGTCTATTGTTCTGCCTTCCCCTGCCCGAGCTTGACTCAGCAGCAGGAGGGCAGAATCGTGTCTCTGGTCGGCAGCAACCATTTTGTGCTGTCCAGGTCAAGAAGGCTGGTACCGGGAGCACTGAGAGCCTAACGGAGGGCTATTCCAGTGCTTGAAATCATACCTCCCATACCGTTTACTGTGTGAGGGTATGATTCCAACATGGTTGATACCAAACATGATAGGATTCGTTGTAGCCGTTTTCGAGATGGTCATCGTTTAATTACACGGCGCACCTCTATATAGTATATGGCTGCTTCACTTACAACCTGGGAGAATGGACTCCGTAGGCTGTAGGGGTGTCCTTCTCATGCAGGGGCACCCTCACACTTGGACCCAAGCACCCTGCCTTCCGGATTGATAAGGCCTGCTATAGGGGTGACTTTTAGGTTTTAGTGCAGTGACCATAGATATAGGAAACCTATATCTTTAGTACGTGGTGCTAGCACCAGCTTTCACAGGCTGCAATGGCAGGCCTGTAGTTCTATTTTGAATGGTCTCCCATGGGTGGCATAATGCATGCTTCAGCCCATGGGGGACCACTGGGGTACCTATGCCCTGGGTACCTTAGTACCATATACTAGGGACTGATCAAGGTACCCCAGTATCCAATCTGGGGTGTACCTAAGTACTGAACATACCAATTTAAGGGAGAAACGGGTAGACTGGGTCCTGATTAGCAGGATCCCAGTCAGACTAGTCAGTAACAGCTTAGCACCAGGCAAAAAGTGGGGGTAACCATAAAAGCAGATCCTACTTTCCTACAGGAATGCTATATGCGCCAGACCCAGGGCCTTAAACTTCACCAGTTGTTCAGTCTGAAGCCAGTGAAGCATTCCCAAGGTGCTTTGGTCTGACAGATGTCTCAGAATGTTTAGAAGGCGGCGAGCAGTCTCATTTTGTGTAACTTGAAGTCTCTTGATTATGTAGTGAGGGGATCTAAGGTACAGAGAGTTTCCATAATTCAGGCGCGATAGAACCAAAGCCTGGACAACCATCCTAACTTGACAAAACTATTGACCAAGAAACCTGTAACATGTCCATCAACAATGGGTGGGAGTTTTTATTGTCTGGTACGAAACATCTGTACTTGGGCCCAGTCCACATCCATCCAGGAAATACTGGTACTCCACCATCTCTCCCAACTGTGGTCTGGAGCGTTGTCCAATCTACCATAAGCAGGATGTGAAGCTGTCACCCATTAGGACCGGCCTTGTGTAGTCCAGTCTTGTCAGACAGCTCATCCAAGACTAGTTGCAACTCTTGCGTGATCTCCTCGGGTCTAGCTGTGGCCCCCTTTTCTCTTTTGTCACCTGTTGCCATTGATAAGTGCTCCTGTTCGAGGCCCGGTTGGAATTCTGTGGATCTCTGTGTAGGCCCTCCTTTGGGAGACCCAGGACTCGAGTAGCCTCGAATAGTGTTTTAATTTGATGCTATTGTCCTTCTGAGTGGAAGATGATTTGGAATGGGTGGAGCCATCTGTACAGGACCACCTTCCTCTGCAAAATGTCAGTTATTGGTCTGAAGTGCTGCATCACTATAGGGGGTTGAGGTATACGTCCTGGAACAGCATCGGATTGTGGCCTTGGAAAATGAGTGGGTGAGTGTCTATGGCTTTTCTGAGAATCTCCTCTTTCAGCTGGAAGTCATGAACACAGGCTAAAATATCTGGTGGTCTTGTGTTACCTCCCTGGTGAACCACCCTGTGAACTCTGTCCAACTAAATGCTCACCATTTCCTCCTAAACCAGTATATAGTGGAACTGAGCAGACACATACCCTGTGATGTCTGACCCCTCTGTGCCCATCGGAATTCCTCTCATTCTGATATTATTTCGGTGTGAGTGGTTCTCGGGTCCTCTGTATGCACCTGTCGGTCTATTTGTTGTTCCTGTAGATGGAGAGCCTCTTATTAAGATGTTCAACTTACTTCCCTCATGCAGTCTGTCTCGTTGTCTTCCAGATTGGAACCCCTGTCTCCTAGAGCTGCTGTTGCACCACCCTTAGTTCCTAGGTGTGGCCTCTCTTTACAGCTTGTAAGTCCGTGTCTGGGGAATCAAAGAGGGACTCCATGAATGCTCTTATAAGCGGTGCTGCAACCTACGTTGAGTCCTCGTCGGGCTGGGCCCATAGTGGCAGTAAGGAGCTCTCTTTGGTGGTAGGGATGGAGGACCTGGTGAGCATGTTCCTAAGATTGTGCTTTTTCTTGCTTTTGGACAATGACATGGTGAGCGGAGTTCACCCAAAGCCTGTCATCAGGAAGGTCCCAGAAGAGTGTAAAGCTGTGTGCTGGTCTTGGCTTGCTGGGCTGTTAAGTGTGTCTGGTATACACTCCCCCCTCCACCACTGTCTCATTGTTGGAGTTCTTCCTTCCCTCTAGATCCTCTGGGGGCCCCAGCGGCGTGAGTGGTGCTGTGCACTCGCAGCATCGCCGGGCTCCGTATTGGCCTCTGGATGAATCTGATTGGGTCGGGGTGTGTTTCGGTTGGCGGGCACCGGTGTCTTGAGTCATTTACAGGCCATATATGTGGTGGGGGCCAGGTCCTAGAGACAATATCCCTGTGAATTGCAGGCCCAGGAGAGGTCAGGTTACGCCGCTGCTGTCACGCACCTTTGTATTAGGCTGCCACCCGCTGGATACACCGGTCACTAATGTCCTGGGTCATTAACTGGCTGTATGTGCAGTGGGGGCCTGGTCCAGGAAATGATGCCCCTTAGGGTCATGGAGCCCGTAGAGATCAGGTCATGCCGGGACAGTTGGGTATTTGTGTATCAGGCCAGCGTGGGAGGGGGGTGGTGTGGGAGATCTCCACAACCCACCGCACCTGTGTAGCTCTACTCGGCCGCTGTTGTACGGTGTGTGCGTGCCTGCAGAGGGCCACTGCTGCTTCTACAGGGTCGCGGCTGCCATCTTAGTATTGGTGCGGTCCGGCTGCCTCCAATGTCGCCGTGGGTGTCCGGCTCTGCTGAGTGCACCCTGGTCCTCCCGCTTGTATCGGGTGCTTCCCTGGGTCGTCTGACACTACTGGGTGCATGGTTCACACTCCCTGAGCCCTGCTACTATCCCAAACTATGAGGCGGCGGGCACAAGTGCACAGCGCGTCTCACACAAGCGTCATCTTGTCACCACCACTGTGTGATGCATTTAAACTGCAGCTTTGCTGGGCTGCAAGCACACAGTATGAAAATACCTTTTAGATTCTATGCACCCAGCTGTCCTTTATTAATTCGTTCTTTTTGGTCTTTGATAAAAGTCAGTGACGAATCGTCCGCTAAGGCGGAGGAGCGTCGCCCCCACTGCTATTGGAGCAGTGTAAAAAATAAAACAAAATGATAATAAGTCGTTATTATAATTTTATTGTTCTGTGAGGTATTGGAGCCAGGTTGGGGCGGGGCTGAGCACAGTGAGAAGTGGTTTTTGCACTCCCAAAGTGTATATGATTGGTGTGATTGGCTGCTGCGAAGAAGGTTGTTTGAAAAAAAATGTTTTATCCAATTACCCCCCCGACCTCATACCGAAGCAACCGCCACTGATAAAAACGCATTAGAGATGGAAAAGAGCAGTGCTTGGGATGATTGGTTCAGCTCTGCTTTGTCTCGCTCGTAGTACTCTTGAGACAAGGGCCGAGACAGACATTCAGCTCAAGTCTTCCTTGGCCAACATTGCTAATCATATATACATTTTGCATTCCTATAGTGTACATTTGGTACTAAAACTGTCTTCCAACATTACTCTAACTTTTCTCTTGGCAATCTTCACTGATGTGCCGTAAACTTGAGACACATAGTGCAACTCGCTCTTTCCTTCCGTTCTGCAGTGTTCCTTTGCAGACAGTGGATGTGCTCTAAAACAGTGGTTCTTTTTATCTTTTGACTTCTGTGGACCCCTACTTAATCATTATTGGAATCCGGGGACCCCCACTGAATAGTTATTGGACGTCAGGGAACGCCGGAATTTAATGTAACTATTTTACAAATGTCCACTTTATAACATTGCCTCCTTATTGCCCAAGTTTTCCAGTGGCCAGTTTCTGTTGCAAACAGCTGCTTTCCTTGAGACAGCCTGCTACCATCCTGGGGGGAGGTGAGAACAGCTCTCAGGAAGAGGAACAAAGGGCCTGCTGAGGAAAGAGATGTGACCTTCTCCTGGCAGGATGGCCACAGTGGGTGTGAGCCCAAACGAGCTTCAAAGGGGAAGCCGCCTTTGAAGGGCAAATGGAAGTCTTACAGGAAGGGGTTGATATTTTGTTTAGGCAGACAAGCTGGCATCTTGGGCAGAGAGGTAAAACCCATTGTCAAACCGTTTTTTCAAGGGGAGTGTAGTCCCCAGATAGCCACAGCTATGGGTTAGGCGCCCCGCACCCACCAAGAGAAGGATTGTGTTATGTTGGGAATGGCTAGAATAGTGGACTCTGGAATAGCTAGATGCCACACATCACAGGAAGTTGTCATCAGGCAGGAGGGGATCTGGTAGCCCATAGGCTAGTTAGTCGGAAACACCCTCTCAGCTCGTAGTGGGCATTAAAGTGGCCACTCTGTCACCCAGACCTCAGATCACAACTGTTCTGGAAAGAAGACCGAAGAAAGACTGCCCTACTGATCCCTAGACCCAGCAAAGAGAGGCAGCCCCAAAGACTGGCCTGCACCTGCTGAACATGAAGACTGTCAAAGAAAGGACTGTGCCTGTGGTGCCCCGGTCATGGAAAGGTTGCCCACATGTGCCAGACAAAAGGAGTGATTCCGAGAGTCAGTTGGCTGAGTCCCTGTTACACCCACAGGGACATAACATCTGAGAAGCCAGCACCCTTGAGAGCCCTGCACCAGGAACCCTGACTGCTGCTGGTTGCCGAGGTGCATCCTGGGAGACCGAATCTTTAGCATGCTGAGGTGCCCTTGAGTTGGCTGGACCTGTGAAGGCTATCCGAGTGCAGTTTGGTCACCCTTCAAGAAAATCATTGCCAACTTAAGGAGACTACTGGGATTGCTGTTACCAGAGACCACTGGCAATTGGTCCTGCGCTGGACTTCAACTGGGCACTGTGGGAGATTAACCCTTGAGACCAAAGTTGCCCCCCAAGATCGAGGACTGATGGGTGGCCACAGGAAGACCCACACCACTCAGCATCCTGTATATCCCTGCATCAGGACTGCTTCTATTGACTTCAATAGCGGTCCTGCCAAAAGATTTGGAAAGTGACAGGTAACTGTCCCCCTGGACCTGTGTGGTCCCTGTGACTGGTCCCCTATTGAAGTTAGCCCGTCCAAGAGTGCCTAGATAGCTGTTTTCAACTTTGTCGTGGCGAACCCTAAACCACTATTGCAGCCGATTACAATAATTTATTGCACTGACTCACTCATTTCCTTGCTTATCTTTGGTTAGTGCATGCCAGTTTAATTTCCTCTTTGTGTTTGTTCCACCCCTGGAGCACAGCCCAGGAACTGCTTCCTTTTAGCGCCCAGTGTCCTTTCACTGCTCACGCACTTTTGAAGGCACTTTTTCAAATTTTATTTATGAGAGTGCATGAATTTGCAGGCCCCATACCCTCCCTCTCCTCCTGGTTGGTGCTCCTTTGATGTTGCACAATCGTTTCTTGCCCCAATGTAATTGTTGCCTGTCCCTTCGTTGTTGCCCTGTTGTTGCTTGCTACACTGTTGTTTTCATTGTTCCCTCTCCTCCCGTGTTGTACTTTAACCCTCACCCTATTCTCACATTGCTTGTACCACTACTGCGTTCTTGCTTGCTCCATCACCTCGCCCCCCCTTGTGCATTGTTGTTTACCTCATAGCCTCTCAAAGCAGGCACTGGTAAAGCCAATAGGTATCGCCTATGTGAGATCTATTGACTTTATCAATGTTTTCAGGCCATATTATATAGCAGTGTAGCTGATGTGCAGCATGGCTAAAAGTACAAAAACAAGCATTTTAATGTGGTCAATGCTGCCCAAGTCACAGCACATTTAAAAAAACAAAACACATTTTAACCATGCCGCTGTGCAACATGGCTAAACACACTGACAAAGCCAAATAGTAGAGGTATTTGGCTTTGTCCATGCTCTTTTTTTTTTTTGCTATGTTGTATTGCACCTGGATGAAAGTAAAAAAAAAAAAAAAAGCTTTGGCATAGCCAATAGGACATGCCTATGCAAGAGTTATTGGCTGTGCCAATACGTTTTACAACCGCGTAGCTGCTGTTCACTTTGGCTAAAAGTTAGTGGGGTAAAGGAGAGTGGAGTGGAATGTCATAAAGTGAAGTAGAGAGGAGTGTCATGGAGTGGCATAAACAGTTGTGTAGTGGCGTAGAGTGGTGTAGAGTATATATGAGTGAAGTGGAGTGTTATGGAGCGGCATAAGAGGAGTGGTGTGGAGTGTCGTGGAGGGAGTAGAGTGTCATAAAGTGGAAAGGCATAGAGTGGAGTAGAGTTAAGTGGCGTAGAGTGGATTAGAGTGTTGTGGAGTGGCATAGTGTCATGGAGTGGTGTAGAGCAGAGTGCAGTGGCGTAGAGAGTGTTGCGCAGAGTGTTGAGTGACGTAGAGTAGATTGTTGTGGAGTGGCTTAGAGTATCAGAATGTAGTAGCAAAGAGTGGAGTGAAGTGGCGTAGAGTGGAGTAGTGTGTCGTTGAATAGAGTGGAGTATAATGGCATGGAGTGAAATAGAGGGAGTTGCGTAGAGCGTCGTAGAGTAGCATAGAGTGGAGTAGTGTTGTAGAGTGGAGAAGCGTTTAATGGAGTAGAGCGTCATAGAGTGTAGCATCATGGAGTGTAGTGTTGTAGAGTGAAGTGGCGTAAAGTACAGTGGTGCAGAGTAAATTGGCATAGAGTGCATTAACTTTGAGTAAAATGGTGTAGAGTCCATTGGCGTAGATTGCAGTGACCTAGAGTGCAGTGAGGTAGAGTGGTGCAGAGTAGATTGCAGTGGTGTAGAGTGCAATGGAGTGGAGTCGAGTGGCACAGAGTGCAGTCTCATAGAGTAGATTGAAGTGTGTAGGCAGCTAGCTCTGTATATACTATACCAAAGTAAGGTATAGTGTGCACAGAATCCAGGGAGTCCCCAGAGGTATAGCAGAGGCTAAATTAGGTAAGTACTAACAGCTCTCTTTGTGGTAATGTGGGCGAGAAGTTAGGCTTATCCAGAAGGTGTGTTAAGCATTTATTGTATTCACTCAATCAAGACTGATGGCACACACTCAGACAGAATCCAGACAAATTGGGTAAGTATAAAAAAGGTATATTTGTATTTTATTTCTACAACCAAGCAGGACTTGGTACAGGTAGGTAAAGTATACTTGCAACTGTAAACCTTTACACAGAACTGCTCTTGAGGATGGATTTACAATTATTACAGGTTGGTAAGTTTTCACAAAGCATTTTTAATTACACATAATTACTTTTAGAATACTTTTCAGTTACTTTTAGATTACTTAGAGTACTGGGGGTGGTATGCCCAGATACCACACCTAAGGCTCTCACAATACAAGGTAAGTAAGACTTTTCTTGGTTGGAGTTATAGTTATTGTTTTCTCCATATAAAGCAACAGTTCAACACTTTAGAACATTTTAGGCCCAAAATCTCATAACATGGGTTCCTATGGGAAAAAATGGTTATCGGTTTCACAGGTAAGTAAGCGTCTTACAAGTGGGAGTTTTGGGGGTTAGGACCGAGGTTCCCCAAGGTCTAGTTAGGCACTCAAGTTGCACCACCAGTGGCACGGGGGCGGCCGGGTGCAGAGTGCAGGGGCCCAGTGTTAGTCAATGAGGTTAAGGGGGCTTCGGTTAGGGACTGCTTACGAGCAGGCCACTCTGATATGGGAGCAAAGCTTCTGGGGTTAAGGTCCGCACCACAGGTGCCAACGACCAGCACAGGAGCTGCACCACCAGCGGCACTGGGGCGGCCGGGTGCCAAGAAGACGTCGGGGACCCTGTGCTTTTCAAAGTAGACCTTTGGTTCACTAAAGTTGCTGTAGGCTCCGGCAGGGAGGCTTCCTGGATGCGACCACCGGGTGGAGAGGTAAGTTGGGATCTTGGGGGATGCCTGGACACCGTTGGTTGGGCCACCCACGGCCGTGGGGCATCGGGTGCAGGGGTGTCTTTTGGCGTCTGGTTCTTCTTACCAGCTACGGTCGCGGTCGGGGGGGACCCTTCAGGTTGAGGCTGCAGGCGTCCTCTCGAAGCTTGAGGGAGGTCGGGAATCACCAGATCCCAGGTCAGGATCACTGGGGAGACCTCCTCGTGGTGTTGGGTCACTCAAGCGCGGGCCGTGGGCGTCGGGTGCAGAGTGGTGCGGAATCACAGAGACGTTGGAATCCGGATTCTGGTCTTGGAGTCTTTGTTTAGCAAATCCGGTGCTCACGGTAGACAGAGTCTGTAAGGTGAGTGCAGGGCAGGTCCTCCAAGCTCTGGGGGGCTGCTGGCTGCTAGACATGCCGGTTTCTTCGATGTAGGCAGGTCAGAGTCGGGACAGGCCGGTAGGGCTGGGGCCAAAGCAATTTGTGTCCTCTTCTTCCTGGTCAGCACAGCTCTTTGGTCCCTCTTCTTTCATCCTCTAATCTGAGGAGGCAAGGTTCAGGGTGGCCCCTAAATACTTGATTATGGGGTGTTAGAAGGGGTGTGCAGGTCAGGACCAATGGGTCCCTTCCTTGGGGTGATTACACCCCGTATTATGCCACCCTCCAGTGGAAGCAGGCATGAGCCTCTCCCTGATTATCTGCGTCCCCTCATCTTCAAGATGGACGGGACTGAGGTGTGCTTCACCTCACCTCCCCCACCGGAGGGGTGGGGTTGGCAAAGGTGGGCACATCTCTCTTCCTAGCTTGGCTTTTCCGCCGATTCTCCCGCCCAAAGTGGGGGGAAGAACTGGTGGGAGCCAGTTGCTGGGGGCAGTAAAAGGCAGGGTCGGCTTCCAAAGGCGGCAGGCCTTTGAAGCTTCCCCTTTGTGGACCTACCCATCATGGAGGAGGGGCATGACACCTCTGCCCAGGATGGGCTTTGTTTCTGGTCCCAGAGAGCGGAGTCTCTCTACCCAGGGGTCCAGAAACCTGTCTGGTGGTGGCAAATGACGGGCAGCCGTTCAGGAACCACACCAGGGCTGGTCGTTTTTCAGGGGGCATCTCTAAGATGCCCTCTGAGTGCTTGTTACATTAAATCCCACACTGGCATCCGTGTGGGTTTAATGTGCTGAGAAGTTTGCTACCAAGCTTCCCAGTTTTTAGTAAAGCCATTATGGAGCTGTGGAGTTCGTAATGACCAACTCCCAGACCATATACTCTTTATGGCTTTACTACACATACAATGTTTAAGAATGGACTTAGATGCTTTAGGGGTACAGGGCTTATGCCACTGTACCCTCACCTGAGGGCTAGTGCATCCTGCTAGAGGGGTGGCTTACCTAGGCCTCAGGAAGTGGATTGTAGGCATGGCATACAGGTGTGAGCCATGTCGACTCTTCACTTTTCTCTGCACCAAAACACGCAGCCTGCAATGGCAGTGTGTGGGTGTTAAGGTACAGGGCCTCTAAGGGTGGCACAATAGGTGCTGCAGCCCTTAGAAGCGTTCTCTGGTCACAGTGCCCTTGGTACCTATGGTATCTTTTACAAGGGCCTTACCTGTGGCCAGAGAGGTGCCAATTGTGGGTACAAAGGTACAGTTTTGGGAAAGAACACAGGCCCTGGGAACCTTATTGGCAGGGACTCAGGAGACATCAAGTCAGGTTGAATCAGATGTCAGGCAAAAAAGTGGGGGGTAACCATGCAAAAAAGGGCACTTTCCTACAAAGTGGCGTGGAGTGATGCAGAGTAGAGGGGCATAGAGTGTAGTGGCGTAGAATGCATTGGCGTAGAGTGCAGTAGAGTGGTGCAGAGTAGAGTTCAGTGGCAGAGAGTGCAGTCTTGCAGAGTGCAGTGGTGTAAAGTAGAGTGGTACAGAGTACAGTGGTGCAGTGGCAAAGAGTGCAGTAGTGCATAGTAGAGTGCACTGGCTTAGAGTAGAGTGGTGCAGAGTAGAGAGGTGTAGAGTGATGTGGCATAGAGTGCAGTGTCATAGAGTGCAGAGGTGCTCTGTAGATTAGAGTGGCATAGAGTGCAGTGGCGCAGAGAGTGCAGAGTAGAGTGGCATAGAGTGCATTGGTGTAGAGTGCAATGGCGTAGATTAGTGCAGAGTAAAGTGACAGTGCAATAATGTAGAGTAGAGTGGCGTAGAGTGCAATGGCGTAGAGTAGAGTGTTGCAGAGTAGAGAATTCTGGCATACAGGGCAGTGGTGCAGAGTGGATTCGCGTAGAGTGCATTGGCGCAGAGTGTATTGGATTTGAGTAAAGTGGCATAGATAGAGTGGCATAGAGTGCAAAGGGGTAGTGCGCAGTGGAGTGGCACAGGTAGATTGCAGTGATGTAGAGTGGAATAGAGTCATAGAGTAGAGTGTCATAGAGTGCAGTGGTGCAGAGTAGATTAGAGCAGCTTAGACTGGATTGGCGTAGAGTGTAGAGGCAAAGAGTGCACTGGTGCAGATTAGTGTGGGGTAGAGTGGTATAGAGCAGAGGGAAGTGACGTGAAGTGGTGCAGTGTGGAGTAGTGCAAAGTAGAGTGCAGTGTCGTGAAGTGGTGCAGAGTAGAGTAGATTGGAGTGGGGTAAAGTGGAGTATGCATTGTGTGGTAGCGCACTGCCATTACAGACAACAAATCTTCAATTGAAAAGACTATTACGTTTGCACAGACATATAGTTTTACTGATAAAAGTATACAGCGCACAAATGATAATGTGTGGAAATGTCATCACGTAGTGTATTGATTTGTTCTGATCGTATTAAGACATTTGTTTCCACCACACTTCAGAATTACCAAAGAAAAAGAGATTAATTTGTGCGTTCCATAGTCTGAAATATCTGCACAGTTCATTTACAGACATTTAAATTTTGTTTTGTGCTAAAAAACAAAATACCATTGTACAGCACACCCAGAGTAGCCAGCATGATTCTCACATAAATCCTCACTTTGAAGTAAGAGAAAGAAAAGTAAACACGAAGCTTTCTGGAAGACAGAGCCTGACACTTAACCTCCGCAGTGGTGGCTGGCACAGATCGGGGGCGGGGAGAGATGAGGGGGTTTAAAAAAAGAAAAAAACGTACCTGTTTGCCGCGTCCCTCCTCATCTCTCCTCCGTCGTCTCTTCAGGCCGGAACAGGGAAGCAGGAAGCACCAGGCTCCCCATACCCAATCACAACGCTGCAATGTAGCGTTGTGATTGGTCTGAGCACGTGGTTCGGTGCTCAGCCAGGGACTGGGGGTCTGGGCATGCTCTCCACTCAGGCTGTAATGCAGCCTGCGTGGAGAACATGCAAAGTGCGCACGAATGTTTGGCCGGCCCGAGACAGCGGGCCAAGCATTCATGCGCACTTGGAGAGGGCAAACCACTCCTGCCCTGCGAGCAGAGCAGCCCGCAGAGCTGCTGCAGCAGGAAAACATAAAATGATAACAATCAGTTATTATAATTCTATATTTCCTTTATTTACACTGCTAAAAAGTAGTGGGGCGACGCTCCTCCACCTTAGCGGAGGAGCCGCCACTGAACCTTGGTCTTTGAATGCACAGTAAACTTGAAAAGATAAGAACAAGATTTAAAGGCTTGTTTACAGAAATTCAGTACTGGTGGATGAATACTGTAAACAGGGTTTGGCCAAGGGAAGGGACGAACTAAAGCTGGACAGCCTAAAAGAAAATAAAGCAAGCAAATAGAAAGCAAGCAAATGTGAGTTACAAACCACAAAGCCAATGGTAAGCAATGGGCAGAAAGCATTCCCAGGAAAGTTTCCAAATCTCCCCAAGATGTTGTTAGCAAACCAAACAGCTGTGCTGTCTGGTAGGCTTGGACCGAGAAAAGCACTAAGACTGCCAGCTTTGACCGCATCATAGCATTTTTATTTGTTACTTTAAAAATGTTGCACAGCAGCTGGGCCGCTGTACATTATGCAAAAAAAAAAAAAAAAATTGACAACACTTTGCAAATGCTTTTCTCTTTTTTTTTTGCTTCCTCTCCTCTTCGATCTGAGCTGACAAGGTCACTAACTTGTTTGCCGTTTTCTATACTGCTGCGGAGGAGGAATTAAACTATGAAGACAGTAAAGATTTGCATTTCAAATGTGACGTTTTGGTGCATATATATTTGAAGAGACTAGCTATGGGCTTTTTAGATTTTTTTTCTTCTCCTTTTTCTCTTGATGCAGCTTGGTAAATAAATACATTGGAAGTCACAGGTGTTTGAGCTGAGGCGGAATGTAAATAGAGTAAAGACAGCATGCCTCTCAAAATGTGTGGAGGGGGACAGGTGTATGATGGAGTTTCAGTTTCTTAGTAAGGAGGCATTAAGGCTAAATAAGGGCAGTTGGTGTAAACTTTTATGAACTAGGTGCCAAGGCATTTTAACAGCAAAAAAGAGCACTTACCGCCCGACTCTGCCATAACCTCTCCGCTAACAACCAAGAAATATTTCTAACAGCTGTGGGGGCGAGTGAAAACGGCTAATAATATCATTTGGGGACACAGCAGAGGAATGCAAGCATTGGAAACGCCAATAGGGTTGACTTGCATATGTCTTCACTAAAATATTTAAACAAGCATTGGCAAGGCCAATAAGTACACTATGCAAGAGCTATTGGTTTTGTCAATGTCTTTTGCTGTGTCATAGTGCAATAGAAAAAAAGCAATTATGATATGGCCAGCGCTCATCAGCACTGGCCGCATCATATCACTTTTCCCACCTTTTAGTCATGCTGTCCAACAGCTGCGTTGCTGTACAACATGGCTAAAGGAAATTGACAAAGCCAGTAGCTCTCACATAGGGGAGACCTATTGGCTTTGCCAGTGCTTGTTTAACATTAAATTCAGTAGATGAGCCATTATTTTTCAAATTCAAATCATCTTGCAGATTTACAAGTTCATTTTGCAAAGAATGGATTCAGGATATATATGGCGATTTTGTCAGAAGGATTCTGAATTCAAATCCTCTTTCTGATTTAGAGATTTATTTTTCCAAACATTGGTTTTAGCAGATGAATTGCTAATTTGTAGAAAAGTCTTGATTACAGGAGATGAGCCCTGAATTTAAATCATGTTGCTGATTTACAAACTTATTTTGCTAACTTTGAATTCTGAAGAAAAGTCCCGATAGTAGGTAATGTGTCCATACTTCTTCAATTGAATCAGCCTGCTGATGTATATTATTTTAGCAAACAATGAATTCAGCAGATGAGTCCTGGTTGTGGACAATACACTCTACTTTCTTGAAGTCATTTCAGTTTCTTGATTTAAATACTACATTTGCAAACAATGACTTAACCACAAGTCAGCTTCTTGATTTACATTATTTTAGCAAGCCATGAATTCAGCAGACGAGTCCGGAAGCCTTGTAGTTGCGCAAGAGGAGTGAGAGAGGACTCCATACCCCGGAAACCACAGCGGCAGAGCAGACCGCCAAAGACACGTCCCTACACGTCAGGAGGCGCTTATCTTCGGATCAGGGCTCCCGCAATCTGGGAAGCCTGTAGTTGCGCAAGAGGAGTGAGAGGGGACACCATACCCCGGAAACCACCGCGGCAGAGCAGACCGCCAACGACACGCCCCTACGCGCCAGGAGTCGTTTATCTTCAGATCAGGGCTCCCGCAGCGTGGACGCGCCCGGGCAAAGCCCAGGCCAGGGGCAGTCCATCCCTGCCAGGAAGAGGCAGGGCAGGGCCATCCTCCTTGGTTTTGGACAGTGCACCATAACTGTGAGTTGCACTAACTACTCTGACTTTTTAGACTGTCAGCTGGCTAGCGTTTTCTGTACCTGGGTTCCTTGACAAGGGCTGACTTGGAGTGGTATTGGCTTTGGTGCTGTACACAATACCCACGCTTCTGACTTGCATTGAGCCCTTATAGGGTTGATTCCTCTTTAAGTGGGTGCAAATTTAGGCCATATTATTAGGCTATTGTAGTTGAGCACTGCTGCTGAAAACCTTTTGTTGAGTCCAGGTCCTTTTTTGTGGGAGCAGCTTATAAATCTTTGCGGGGGAGGGTAGTGGGGATTGTGAATCCAATTGTATTTCTACCTTATACATAACAAGGCCCCCGTACAATTATGGGGAAAAAGAAATCTAGCGATTCTGACGTGGGGATGGAGGGGCTCGGTCAAAGTCTAACAAAGCAAAGCAAGTTCGTAAGTCTGCAGGAGGTAACTGCGTTCTTGACCGCATTGATGATCTCCTTGTCGAGTGCGTGGAGATTCTAGCGCCATCGAACGATTCATCCACGACCTCCTGCTCTTCCAGCTTATCTCGCACACATACCTCTCCTAGTAGCTCAAAGCCCACCCAGTCTAAAAGCATTCCAACAATGTTTAGGAAACCCAAGACGCGCAGTGCAAAAACTCTTTCCCCCAGTCTTCCAATAGTGTCCCAAACAGCAACCACCAGTGCTGAAGAGGAGGCAGGACCTTCTACCCTCCCTATTACGGATGTAGATAATGACGCAGCCAATTTAAACTTAGCTACTGACCTTACTTTATCTAACAGGTTCCTCCCACTCCAGCACATGCCTCACATACTAGTGGTAGAAGGGACAGGAGAGTCTCCTAATCTTGCTAAAAGGGGGTTGGATATGGAAGCTGGTGTAGGGCCCCTAGTTACCCACCTGGGTGAGCACCTCTCAAATGACCATGACTCGAAGAGTAACGATACCTCTAGGATTATAATAGACTTGAGGACTGAGGTAGACTCACTAAAAAGAGCTGTGCAAGCCCTCACGTAGCAAATTGAAATCGCATTAAATAGAGGAGACTCTGAAGTTCATCCAACCAAGCAGACATCTAAAAAATTCACGGATCTAACTAACAACTCTAGTAGACCAACCCCCCCCCCAACGTCAGCATTGGTTGACAATTCTATCCGTAAGATGATCCCTGACCCTACACCTAGGAAAACTAAAATTTACGCTAATACTGTTAGTCGTGCAACACTAGGCTCGCTACCAACTAACGGCCTACCACTCTTTTCCCCAACTGACAAAGGCCTTCAACGATACCCAAATGGTAGGCGTGACAAGCCTTAAGGGCCTACCAAGAGTATCTATATGGTTAATGTACCCAAGGTCTCTACTTATGTGAGGTATGAAAATGAAGATTCTTTAATCAATAAATGTATACACTGGGTTCGTTATGTGAGGGGGTGCCTTTCAGTGATCAGGGAGGATATCCTATGGGCAAAAAGGCAAATTCGATCCAATTCTCAGTTGGACTGTATAGAACTGCACCAAACTGATGAGATTCTGGTCCATAACTTGATAACAATGGAGGCCAGGACAAGCTCACCAACCCACACTGGTGTACAATTGAAATATCGACCTCTAACGTGACCACTGTTGTCAACTGCTCAACATCCTGTCTCCCACCAGGGCTCTGACTCGCTCCTTGATAATAATGATTGACTTGTACACCAAACCTCCTCCATAAAACACCCATCCAAACCAAATATTCTCTTAGCTAAGATCAGTCACACTGATGTCGCAACCCTACCATCAGCCCTGACTATCTGCCCCATGATTATTGAACAGGATTCGGTCGCTACTTATAGCTGTAATGAGGGCGTTTGCCTCCTGGGACCCAGGTTAGGGGCCAAAGTTGGGCCCATGGGAGATGGGGAACGTCCCCTCTATCCAGATGACCGAGCTCAGCCTATAAAGCTTACCTTAATATCTTGGAACGTGGCTGGGTGAGGTCAAAGGTAACCCTTGCACATTGGATCCAATACATAGAACGACTCGATATTTGCATCCTCCAAGAAACGTGGTCTCCCACCCCCACTCCTGGGTATATTACATTTTATCACCCAGCAATCACTAATACATTTGGTCGCCCAGCTGGGTGCTTACTGATTTTAGTAAAAATCGAGATTCATTGCTCTGTCCAAGAGCTTAAGACCAATAGCCCAGACATCCTAGCGGTTCAGATCAGGGGGGAAGACGGGCTAGGGGTGGATCTTTTTAATGTCTATGCCTGAGGGACCAAGGCTGGATGTACATCGTCCACCCTCCATGAGCTGGAGGACCTTCTTGATGCTAGGGATTCTCAGTCCCCTCTAATAGTTGCTGGCGATTTTAATGTCACCTTTGGGGCAGGAGGACCTGTGCGAAAGTGGGGAGGAGGATGAGCTGTGGCTCGTTCCCCCTTTAGACCTAGCCCCCATCAAAAAATGGTCCTAAATGGCATTGCAACTTAATGCATTAACCCTCGAGTTTGGCTTGACGGCTACAAATGGTCGTACCGAATGAGACAAGTATGGGGGAAACACCTACAACCGAACTACCAATATGAGTCGTATTGATTATTTTTTTGCTGGATCTGAGACGGTGGCCCAAAGTAATCGATATGGTAGTAGGGACTACCACGGACCATAATCCCCCTCGAGCTCACTATGATCTCACCTCGGGCCAAAGACCCACATCTCCCAAATACTATACTTACAACTAGGGAGGTATGCCCTACCAATGATAATAGGCAACTTAGATGGGCACGTGTAGCTATGGACACTGAGAAACTAGATCTAATTAATTCCAATCTGGAGGCTAGTACTAGTAAGATGGTCAGACTATTGGAACCTATGGGAGACTTGGCTATGATTGCTGACTACCACACCAATTTTTTTAACCAGCTGGCCACATATTTTAGAATACCACGACACAATCAGGGTGCCCCCAAGAGTTCCAGACCACAGTTTGCTTGGTTTAATCGAGAATGTAGGAACCTTAGATCCAAGTTGGCTACTGCAATTCAAGCAATTAATGTGGCTGAGGTAAGGGAAACCAGGAGGACCTATAAGATAGCTTTAAACAAAGCCAAAAAGGAATGGGAAATAGATCGCTTGTTGTCGATCACTGACGCATGTCACAGGAACAACACACAACGATTTTGGCTCTTAGTAACTAGGGGAGATGCAAAAAGACCCAAGCCACCTAATAATAATATCTCCATCGACACTTGGCATCACCATTTTTCCTCATTATACACTGGAGAGCTTGATCATGCTAATGAAGCCCCTGTGTATGATTATAATTGTCCACAGATTGACGGGTTTTTCACCCTAGTTGAAATAAGGTCCAGCATCAACTCAATTGTTGGATCTAAAGCCCCTGGGCCGGATGCCATTCCTGGCGATGTCTTTCTCAGTAACATTGAGAACTGGTCAACTTATATTCTGGCTTTGGCTAATGGAATTGCAGTAGGCACCACAATCCCATCTTCTTGGAGGGGAGCAGAGGTAATCCCGGTGTACAAGAAGGGCGACTGCTCGTTGCCCTCGAATTACAGACCTATTAGCTTGATCGATAGTGCCCAAAAGGTCTTTGCCCGTGCACTTCTTGCGAAAATACAAAACTGGATATGTGACAATAACATCTTGTCCCCTTTCCAAGCAAGGTTTAGACAGAAAGTGAGCACTATCGATCAACTTTTTCGCTTCCTATTATTGGCCTGGAAGACTTATTATTGGCCAGGGAAGCTTATATGTAGCATTCATTGATTTAAGGTCTGCATTCGACCTAATCCCTAGACACAAACTCTGGTGTGTCCTGAAGGAGATGGGCCTCCCCTGCGAGAAACTAGCGTTAGTAGTTCGTCTCCACGAGAACACCTACGCAAGGGTTCACTGGGGTAGCCAAGGCCAATTGACCGACCCAATCGGGGTGGAAAGGGGGATCTCTGGGGGGGAAGGTGACAACTTTACTCTCTGCTGATGATACCTTGATAGTGTCTAACACCCCCAGAGTGAGCACCTTTGACTATTTGGGTGTCACTCTCTCTGAAGACTTGTCTTGGAAACATCATGTTAAGAGGCGGAACCTCCAGCACAGGCAGATTACAGGGGCCCTGATCAAAGAGCATAGGACTTCATCGAGCAAGCCAATAGCTGCCCCTCTTTGTATTTATGATCATAAGGCTGTGGGTGCAGCATTGTATGGGGCTGAACTCTGGGGGTTTGAAAAACAGGATGCATTACTTGCGACTGAAAATACATTTTTAAGATCATTATGTTTACTCCCCCAGAGTACTCCCCTACATCCGATGAGATTAGACATGGGCAGAACTTCGATTGTAGAAAAAGCTCAGTTACGCCCTCTACTCGTTTGGTTATGTTTAAAAACCACTCCTGAGTTACACCCATATGCTGTTGTCCTGGATGAAGTCTATGCGCTTGACCGCTTCAGGAAAATTGGCTGGTTGACCAAGGTGAAGTCTCTGATCACTTCCATAGGGTTGGAAGGTGCATGGGACACCAAAAATCCAGCATCTTTACCTAGTAAAGCCCTGATTAAGAAGCAATATTGGGACTGGGTGGCACAGTCTTCTATTTCTTATCCATCTTGGGGGCCGTCTGACACTTGATTTCATGGAGTTTAAATTGGCTGGTGTCTTTGAACAATATTTGGAGGTTATTACAATTCCGCAGGATAGACAGCTATACATGCAATTTAGATTTGGCTCCCTTCCTGTGAACACTGTCACTGCCTCTTGGCGCCAGCCTCCTTCTGCATCGCAGCTCTGTCCAGGCTGTGCCCTCGCTGCAGAGTCAATCAGCCATATTCTTTTCACGTGCCCGACGTACCATTTATTGATAATTAAGTGGTTAGCTCCTGTATGCAGGCGGTTTGGTACCCATTGCCAAAGTGAAGCTTTGCGCATTATAACATCTGATTCAAGTCTTTTAATTGCCTGTGCAGTCGCCAAATTCCTTGGTAAAATGTGGATCATTAGGAGGTCCGTAATGAAAATGCAGTTGATGTAATTCCTTTTTAATTAATTATTTTAAAATGTTTTTAGGTATACAGGTATTTTTAGCTTGGATCAAGCGCTATTTCTAGCGTTATGCCCGCATGGCGGGTCATGTTGTTTAGATTCTACAGCATAAGACTTATGCGGACATTGCTCTAAATTGCCCTGCAAGCCTTTTTAACCCTTTTACTATTGCTTATTAATCTTGCCAAGATGGTCATTGATGAGCTGGATCTACTGCTCTTTGTATATTTACATTCACCTCTTTTTTATTGCAGGTATTTGCACTTTTCGGTTCTTATATCATTATTTAGGATTAATACTTAAGATGGACTGTGATAGCCTTTAGCTACTAGCTTTAGTAAATAGTTGGATTTCTCATGTACTGTATGCATTTGCGCTTTTTTGGGTCCTTATACCATTGTTTAAGCTTATAACTTAGTTTGGTCTTTTACATCATGTAGCTACTGGCCTCTCTATATGCATCTGTACCTTGATGGCTGTTACATTGCTGCCTATGAATACCATCCAACTTGGTCTTTGTAAACCTACAGTTACTGAACCTTGTATGTTTGCTTTTATTTTTCAGGTACTGTATGCATTTGCACTTTTATGGTCGTAATGACCGAAATAAAGTTAAATTGACTGAATTGAGTCCTGGATTTCTGGGTGAATCCTGATTACAGTCCTGAATTCAAATCACCTGGCTGATTTACAAGTTAAATTTGAAAATATTGAATTGAGCACATGAGTCCTGGTTTTGTTGATGAGTCAGAATTTTGGGCAGTGAATCCTGATTTCTTAAATTCAATTCAACTCCTAGATTTACAACATTTTTTGGAAGCCATCAGTACAGAAGATGAGTCCAGAGCTTGAAGGCAATGAATCCTAATTTTGTCAATTAACTTCAGCTTCTTGATTTACATTATTTTACCAACCATGAATTCAGCAGATGAGTCCTGAATTTCTGGATGAATCCTGATTATAGTTCTGAATTCAAATCATTTAGCTGATGTACAACTATATTTTGGAAACATTGAATCCAGCAGATGAATCCTGATTTCATTGATGAGTCCTAATTTGGGGCAATGAATTTTTTATTTTTTTATTCTTGATTTTTGGCAATGCACTCTGGTTTCTTAAATTCAATTCAGCTTCTTGATTTAGAATATTATTTCAGCAAGCCATGAATTCAGCAGATTAGTCCTGAAAATGTCGTGACTCCTGGTTATAGGAGATGATGCTCCAACGCAATCAAATAGCAGATTTACAGCTTTATTTTGCAAACATTAAATTCAGTAGGTGCCTCCTGAATTCATTAATGAGTCTTCATTTTGCGCAATGAATGCTAATTTCGTAATTCAGTTCAGCTTGTTTATTTACATTATTTTAACAAGCCTTACATTCAGCAGATGAGCCCTGAATTTGTAGATGAATCTTGATTACAGTTCTGAATTCAAATCATATAGCTGATTTACAACTTTATTTTCCAAATATTGAATTCAGCTGATGAGTTCCCGATTTTGAATAATCCATCCTGATTTCTTCATTTCAGTTCAGCTTCTCAATTTACATTATTTTAGCAAGCCATGAATTCAGCAGATCACCCCTGAATTTGTAGATGAATCTTGATTATAGGAGATGAGACTTGAATTTAAATCATCTACCAGATTTACAACTATATTTTTCAAACATTGAATTCAGCTGGTGAGTGCAGATTTTGAGCAATGCAACCTTATTTCTTAAATTCAATTAAACTTCTTGATTTACAACATTATACTAGCGAGCCATGAGTTTGACAGATGAATCTTGAATTTGTACTTCAATCCTGAATGTGGAAGATGAGTCCTGAATAACAACTTTATATTGCAATCACTGAATTCAGCAGTTAAATCCTGAGTTTCAGGAGGGCAGCCTGATTTCTTAGATTTAAGTTTGCTTCCTGATTTACAACATTATTTTAGCAATAAATTAATTCAGCAAATGAGTACTGAATGTGTAGATGAATGCTGATTATGGAAGATGAGTCTTCAGTTTTCAGACCACCTAGCTGATTTACAACCATACTTTGCAAACATTGGGCCTTATTTATGAGCCCTTGCATCACATTTACGCCGCCGTTGCGTCACTTTTTGTGATGCTGCAGCGGCGTAATAATGCGCCATATTTGCAAAGTGACGCATCTATGCAGATGCGTCACTTGGGAAACCCCAGCGCTACATTATAACTACGTCAGGCTTAATGTTGCAGGGTGGGCGTTCCCCCGCATCAAAGCCTTGTAGAAGTGGCGCTTTGAAATCTATTAGATTTCAGTGAGCCACTTCTAGGACGCCATTGCGTCAAAACCTTACGCCTGCCTCATGGTAGGCGTAAGGGTGACACACTGCTATAATCATAGCCCTCCCCCCTGCATTGCTGGAGTTGCGTCAGTTTTGCGCCGAGAGATACGTCAGTATGCAGATGCGTCACTTGGGAAACCCCAGCGCTACATTATAACTACGTCAGGCTTAATGTTGCAGGGTGGGCGTTCCCCCGCATCAAAGCCTTGTAGAAGTGGCGCTTTGAAATCTATTAGATTTCAGTGCGCCACTTCTAGGACGCCATTGCGTCAAAACCTTACGCCTGCCTCATGGTAGGCGTAAGGGTGACACACTGCTATAATCATAGCCCTCCCCCCTGCATTGCTGGAGTTGCGTCAGTTTTGCGCCGAGAGATACGTCAGTAATACTGACGTATCTGTCATTCTTTGCGACATGATGCATCATAGAGTATATATGACACATCCATCATGTCGCAAGGCGGGCAGAGTGAAAACTGTTGCATCGCTGTTTTCACGCAGTGATGCGACAGTTTTCATAAATAAGGCCCCTTGTATTCAGCTGATGTCACTGATTACGGGCAATGAATACTGATTTCTTACATTCAATTCAGCTTCTTGATTTACAACATTATTTTATCAACCCATGAATTTAGCAGATTCGTCCTGAATTTTTAGATGAATCCTAATTATAGAAAATTAGCCCTGAATTCAAATCATCTAGCTTATTTACAACTTTATTTTGTAAACATTGAATTCAGCAGATGAATCCTTATTTTATTGATGAGTGCTGATTTTAGGCAATGTATCTTGATTACTTAAATTCAGTTCAGCTTGTTGAGTTACTTTTTTAGGAACCCATTAATTCCACAGATGAGTCCTGAAATTGCACATGAATCCTGTTTAAAGAAGATGAGTCATGAATTCAATTCAACTAGCAGATTTACAACTTTATTTTGCAAACATTGAATTCAGCAAATGCATCCTGATTTTGTTGGTAAGTCCTGATTTTGGGCAATGAATCCTGATTTCTTAAATTCAGTTCATCTTCTTAATTTTTGAACATTATTTAGCAAGCCATGATTTCAAAAAGATGACTCCGGAATTTGTAGGTGAATCCTGATTACAGAGGACGATTCTCGAATTCAAATCATCTTGCTGATTTACAACTTTATTTTTCAAACATCAGTCTTGATGTCAATGATTAGTCCTGATTTGGGGCAATGAATCCTGATTTCTTAAATTCAACATTATTTTAGCAAGCCATGAATTCAGTAAATGAGTCCTGAATTAATAGATGAATCCTGATCATAGAAGATGAGTCCTGAATTCAAATTTTCAAGCTGGTTTACAACTTTATTTTGCAAACATTGAATTCAGCAGACAAGTCTAGATATTGGGCAATGAATCATGATTTTCAAATTCAATTCAGCTTCTTGAGTTACAACATTATTTTAGCAAGCCGTGAATTCAGCAGATGAGTCCTGAATTTGTAGATGAATCTTGATTATAACAGATGAGTTTGAATTCAGATCATCGAGCTGATTTACAACTGTATTTTGCAAACATTGAATTCAGCTGATGAGCCTAGATTTTGGGCAACACATCCTAACTTCTTACATTCAATTCAACTTCTTGATTTTCAACATTTTATAGACCCATGAATTCAGCAGATGAGTATTACATTTGTTGATGACATCTGATTATTATTGAGTCCTGAATTCAAATCATCTAGTGGATTGTTTTTGCATACACTGAATTCAGCAGATGGATCCTGATTTTGTTTGAGTCTTACTTTTGGGCAATGGTTCCTGATTACTTAAATTCAGTTAATCTTCCTAATTCACATCATGATTTTAGCAAGCCATGAATTCCTTAGATGAGTTCTGAATTTGTAGAGTAATCCTGATTATAGGAAATGAGTCCAGAATTAAAATAATTTATTTTGCAAACATTGAATTCAGCAGATTAGTCCTGATTTCATTGAGGAGTCCTGATTTTGGGCAATGAATCCTGTTTTTTTAAAATTCCATTCAGCTTCTTGAGTTACATTTTTTTAGTTAGTCCTGAATTTGCAGATGAATATTGATTATAGAAGGTTAGTCCTGAATTCAAATCACCTAGTAGATTTACAACTTTATTTTGCAAACACTGAATTCAGCTGTTAAGTCCTGATTTTGTTGATGACGTCTGATTTTTAGGTCTCGCAGACCTACTCGCTCTGCGAGGCTTATTGTAATCGGTACGATTTGAGAAGGGGACTTGAAGCCCCGCCCATCATTCCAATTGGCTTGCGTCATTGTTCCTGCTAAACGGTGGCTTTTCATTGTAAAGGAGGCTTCTTAGTCCCTCCTTGTTACCACCCTGTCTCTTCTTGGCCCGCCTACCCGGACTGGATCGTTTACTTGCGGCGTTAGACGGTCTCCTTCATAAGTCTGTAAGCACTCTTTTTTTTTCCTTCTCATTTTTAGCGCAGTCCGCTTTGGCTGCGCTTGTTAATTGTATGCTTCATGCTTGTGTAAGTGCTCGATGCACGTTTGTGTCGCCCCCCCCCGTCGTCCTCCCCACCGCTACCCGCCCTCTGTCGTCCCCCACTCGCACCTTGGTTTTTATGTCCTTTATTTTCTTTAGTGTTCCTATACAGTCAATTGAGAGCCTCTACCCGCCCTCTGTGTCGTCATTTTTGAACAATCACGACTAGTATGGTTTTATTTTTTGTGTGAAAGCGGGTGCATAATGAGGGTAGTCTCTCTGAATTAGGCTGCAGTGCCCCCGAATTTAGTACAGATCGTGTGACGTTCCTCTCTTTGTCTTCAACTGTAAATATGTTGTCGAGCTGCCTCCCAGCCTCCAATTGCAAGGGTACTTGGTTGGTACCCTGCCTCTACAAGTCGAAACATACCTGGCGTTGGGAGCGTCCCCCAAGCAACAACTCAAAACACACCCAAGGCTATGCTCCGACAGCCCGGCGGCTCTGTGCGTTGTAAGAGAAAACGTCAACCCTGCACCTTGTCATCCAAAATATAAAGTGTGCCCCTCCCCTCGCCCGTGCGCGCACACCGAGTGCATGACTGGAATAATGGCTGGGAATGAGGCTGCTTTAACCTGCGTATGCTTCAGAAACTGGAGCGCCTGCGAGCAAGGAAGCCTCCTCTTTTTCAGCCGCCCTCTTTGCTGTGAACACAACTCACGGGGACAGAGGCCATGGACTCCATTTTCCAGAAGACTTCCTGAGCCGCGCCCCTGTCGTGCAACTTTTGGGACCCGCAGTCTGTATTCTGTAGCCACGTGGGTCTCCGTTTTTAATTCCGGACATGCTTGGTGTCTTGTTGACCATACCCCCCGAGTGAAAACATGAATGCTGTAGCGCCTCCTCCAGTTCAAAACATATTCCGTTTCCCGCCCCTCCATTTCATATTACACATGGTGCCCAGGTCTTCCCACTGCCCTTTTAAAGCGTACAAGTGTCCTGTCACCCTTCCTACAATTCAGTCCACGCCTGTTGGTCTGCCCCACCAATTCAAAATGTGAGGTGCCCTGTGGTTTCTTTGTAAAACGTACCGGGGGCATTTCTCCACTAGTTGAATACATACTCGTCTGGTGCCCCTTAAGACCCAGTTCACACCGTCGTCTGCCACCCGCTCCTTCCTTGTGCCTCATGCTGCTCTCCTCACTCTCCCTTCCTTGTGCCTCACGCTGCTCTTCTCCTCCTCACAGATTTCATGTCCCTCATGCTACTCTTTCTCCTCCTCTCTCCTTCCTTGTGCCTCATGCTGCTCTCCTCACTCTCCTTCCTTCTACCTCAGGCTGCTCTCCTCCCTCACACTCTTCCTTCTCCCTCATGCTGTTCTCCTCACTCTCCTTTCTTCTGCCTCATGCTACTCTCCTCCTCACTTTCCTTCCTTCTCCCTCATGCTGTTCTTCTCCTCCTCACTCTCCTTCCCGATTCTTCACACTGCTCTTCTCCTCCTAACTCTATGCTTCATACTGCTCCACAGCTAACAATTACAATCCAACCCACATAATTCCGCTACACATCACATACATACACTCAATAACACATGGCTAAAATACAATACCATTAG
Organism: Calotriton arnoldi; assembly: GCA_963921515.1. Taxonomy (NCBI): domain Eukaryota; kingdom Metazoa; phylum Chordata; class Amphibia; order Caudata; family Salamandridae; genus Calotriton; species Calotriton arnoldi. The sequence continues at coordinate 173,384 of CAWUFW010001007.1, forward strand.
CAAAGCCAAAGGCTCTAACTTAAACAAATGCGAGCCCTATTGCATTTCCAATGCTTGTTGATAGAGCATCCTGATTCCTTAAATTCATACCCATCGACAAAGATGGCCGTGCGGCACTGAAGCTCCGGCGGCTCAGCCCGGGAAATCACTAAAATGGGACTCATTGCCAACCATCCATTTCCATCCATCCGTCATGATCCAAAACTACACATGAGCATCGGCGACACTCTCCTGGCGCACTGGACGCTGGCTGTGCGGAGATGAAGACAGGCATCAGTCGAACACAGTGAGTTTAAGTTAGTGGGCACCCCGGCCTACCCTCGGCTGCACCGTGGTGACAGGGGCGCGGGCAAGCTTGAGGTGCCGGGGTCACCAGGCCCCGCCAGGTTGCCCGCCTTTCCCTCCCCATCTGGATGCCGCGCTGCTGCCTACTGCCTCCCGGTTTACTCTTGAGAACATTCGCAGCTATCGGGTATTGCGTTGCCGCCCACCCAGGTGTTGCTCTGCCCATCCCGTGAGCATTCCTAGTCGCGGCTTGGCCTCCTGCACCATTTGGTCAATGTGGCCCGCTGTTGCAGTGGACCCCCGATTCCTGGTGCAGCGCTTGCTCATTGCCACGCCACATGATACTTTTGCCTTGAAGGCCTGCCGACATTAATCAGACACTTATCCCTTTGTGGCCCCGTGGGGGCCTTGCTGCCGCACCCACCCTCCACGACTGTAACACCGGGGGAGGGGGGCATTGTGCCGTCCGGGCACCAGAGTGACTTCATTGCTGCGGTGTGAGGCACAATGCCGTGGGGGCCCCTCTTCTCACCCCAAGGCCCCCGCTGCGGCCTACCTGGGTCAGGATCGCTGTGGATGCCTAGATTGCCTCCGTTCACGCTGCGGCGAGGTGCAGCCTTTCCCCCTGGCGCAACAGGACTGCTTGTGACCCAGCGACATCAAGAGCAGCGGGCCCCTCCCTGCCGAGACCACCACAGCGGGGAGTCCTGCTCACCTAAGGGACCCCGTCTGCCACCATCTCGGATGCTCTTCCTCCCGCCTGGGGTGCTGCAGTGGGGGCCAGCTCCCGCCTTGGTGGTGTTGTGTTTCCCGGATGGGTGGGGGGTCGGTGTAAAGGGTTATTATCATATTCAAATGTCTCACTGATCTTTATTATGTTATGTCTTTCTTTTATGTTTATTTCCTTTGTCGCGTTCTGCATATTATGTGATAACTTCAGCATGCGCACCTTCAGACATGTTTGTTTGAAGATGCATTGTTGGAGTTCTGTTCCACTCTGAAGCTCCAACTGTTGAATTAGCCATTCAACAGTTGCGCTTCTCTGAGGACAGCTGTGCTCCCGTGTGATGCTGATGAGACGAAATAAAGCTTCACTGAAACTCGCCCTATTCATCTCCTCCTTCTTGGATTACTTACCGCTATCAGCACTTTACATTTGGCGACGAGCTGGGCAGCATCTTCACAAATTTTGCACAGAATCCCCTGTTCTCCATCAAACGTCTTCAAGAGCTGGTATCTTCATACAGATTGGGTGTCTTCAAACGGATCAAACACCCTTCGCTGGCACGCCTCCACTTTCTCCGACCGGGATGTGACCTCCGCTTGATTATTTACAGAATTTTGAGGCATTTGGTCATTTTTCGGCATCCCACGTCAACTGCTCCGACGTCCTGCACCCCACGTCACATACTTCAAAACGTGATGACGTAATCACGCAACGCACCGCCATCTTGGGAGTATTTATTTGGTGAGTTTTCTCACCCAACTCTAGCCTCCTGCTGACGTCATTACGCTGCTACGCCTGCGGCCATCTTTATTTTCATCATTTTCAAAGCGCATTGTTTTTCATTACCGTTTTGAAAAATCAGCTGTTCTGTCAACGCGCGATCGTTTCCCTCACACGATCGGCAAAAGTTTCCATGTGATTCACATCAGCACTTTCATCAAATTCAAGAACAGAATATAAAAGGTATTTCTTTAAAAAAAAATTACCTTTATGACATTTTAACCTTTTGAGACTCTTACTTTATTTAAGTTGCAGGATTTAACCTTTCTTCAAGTACTTTACAAATAAATCTGCAGCTCTTTGACATGGCATCAAACCTTCAAGTTGTACAGTTAAACCATTTTCTTCCGGTCTCAGGTAAACCGAAAATCTTGGAAAATATGGTTTCGCAGTTTCGAAAGTTATTTAATCGCAATTGATGCAGAGGAATACTCACCAAAACGAAAATTAGCAATTTTATATAATCATTTGGGAAGCGCTGGTCAACAAGTGTTTGACAATCTCCCAGCCTCCATTCCCCCTCCTGGAAACGGAGATGGTTGGAATGTCTACACAGATGCGATTCAGAGACTTAATAAAAAGTTTTTGGAACAACCCAATGTAATGCTGGAACGATTTAACTTTATGAAACGCAAACAAGACCCCAACGAGACAGTTGAAGGATTTATTTCAATGCTTAGGAATTTGGCTTCAGATTGCAATTTCGGTGCCTCACTTGACATGTACATTCAGGACCAGTTCGTGTACAGTTGTTTTCATAAAAAAAATACAAGAGCGTATCTTAAGTTGTAGAGATCCCACACTATCAGAAGTTATAGACATGGCCAAAAGTATTGAGAGGTCCATCATCTCTTCGAAATGTATCTCAAATGATAGTGTTTCTTCTGTCAATTTAGTACAAAATGATTCTGTGATTAATGCTATAGCCATCAAAAACAAATTTTCAAAACCTTTTCATAGAAAAACAAACATTGTTTGTTATAGGTGTGGTTCAAAGACACACCTGGGCAATTTGTGCTGCTCTCGGCAAAAAGTGTACCAATTGTCACAAAATGGGAAATTTTTACACTGTTTGCAGGAGCAAACAATTGGTTCGAGTTAGTTCAGTCTCTTCACTTGAACATCCTGACCTTAATGTCTCTTCTCTTGATTCCTCCTTACAGAGTCTTGACATTAATACCGTGGATTTAATTTCTCAAAAGCCCCCACAAAAGATCATTTTATCTATTGATTCTGGTGAAGATTTTTCTAACTCTGAACATGTTAAAGACCCCACTTGTGAAGTCATTATTGATAATAAGTCTCTCAACATGATGGCAGATTCTGGCGCACCAGTAACAATCATTGCTGACACTGTTTTTGATATTCACTGGTCTTCTAATGTTTCCTTACAACCTTTAGACATCATCATTCCAAAAGCCTATGGCGATAAAGACATAGATATGTTGGGTTTCTTTCTTGCTGATCTAACTTGTTTGGGTAAACGTATCTACACACAAATTTATGTTGCTATCAAAGGTAAGAACATTATTGGTTGGAGAGATCTCGCTAAAATGGGTCTAAAGCTGGTGCCTGGGTCAGAAAACCCGGTTCAACTTAACGATGTTTCTATTTCTTTAGTTTCAGAAGATTTGATGCCACTCATTGATGATATAATTTCAGATTTTCCTGAAGCTTTCAACACTTGCATAGGTAAAATCAATAATTTTGAACATTTGATTAAACTTAAGCCTGGTGCAATACCTATCACACACAAACTTAGATCCATTCCTCTAAGGGGCCGATTCCGATCTCGGTCGGAGGCGCACCCAATACTATTCGGTCGGGAAAAAAGCCATGCGAAAGCCAGTTTCCCGACCGATCCGTACAGTACACCGAACGAGCAAGTACGATGCGCACAACAGCAAAAATCCCGGCCGAGCCGTACTCACCCAAACCAGGTCCTGTTCTCCGACCGAGGCGAATCCGGAAACGCCGAATCGAGTCGCACGGAAGGGAAAATGCAGCCCCGTCCGGCCGAACAAGTACGATGCGCTTTCCGTACGCGCCGAACCCGTCGCTACGCACGGCACGTCAAAGCATCCGGGAGAGGCGCACATAAGCTCCGAATCGCGCCACAACACGATCCACGGCTACGAGACGAACACAGCACCGACGAGGACGACGCGAAGCGACGAGGACGAAGCCAAGCGACGAGGACGACGCGAAGCAACGAGAAGGACGAACGACACGAACCAACCATGAATCCCTTCGTCCCGATCATACCAATATTCTACATCTACTACCGGAACAGGCACGGACGCGTACGGCGCAGAAGGTAAGTCAGACACCAACCACAAAACACATACAACACGGACACGACACATCACACACATACACTGGGAATCTGAATATACTTACACCAGCAACAGCAGCACCATAGGGGCGGGATGCCCATCACCAATGCCACATATGCACACAGGGGCCTGAATGCGCGCCACCACCCCAACCCAGGGGGGCTGGATGCCAACCACCACAACCACCCTCAACCAGGGGGGCAGGATGCCTACCACTACTACCACCCTCAACCAGGGGGGCAGGATGCCTACCACTACTACCACCCTCAACCAGGGGGGCAGGATGCCTACCACTACTACCACCCTCACCCAGGGGGGCAGGATGCCCACCACTACTACCACCCTTAGCCAGGGGGCTGGATGCCTACCACCACCCTTAGCCAGGGGGGCTGGATGCCCACCACTACTACCACCCTCAGCCAGGGGGCAGGATGCCTACCACTACTACCACCCTCACCCAGGGGGGCAGGATGCCCACCACTACTACCACCCTTAGCCAGGGGGCTGGATGCCTACCACTACTACCACCCTCAACCAGGGGGGCAGGATGCCCACCACTACTACCACCCTTAGCCACGGGGGCTGGATGCCTACCACTACTACCACCCTCACCCAGGGGGGCAGGATGCCTACCACTACTACCACCCTTAGCCAGGGGGGCTGGATGCCTACCACCACCCTTAGCCAGGGGGGCTGGATGCCTACCACTACTACCACCCTCACCCAGGGGGCAGGATGCCTACCACTACTACCACCCTCACCCAGGGGGCAGGATGCCCACCACTACTACCACCCTTAGCCAGGGGGCTGGATGCCTACCACTACTACCACCCTCAACCAGGGGGGCAGGATGCCCACCACTACTACCACCCTTAGCCAGGGGGGCTGGATGCCTACCACCACCCTTAGCCAGGGGGGCTGGATGCCCACCACTACTACCACCCTTAGCCAGGGGGGCAGGATGCCTACCACTACTACCACCCTCACCCAGGGGGGCAGGATGCCCACCACTACTACCACCCTTAGCCAGGGGGGCTGGATGCCTACCACTACTACCACCCTCAACCAGGGGGGCAGGATGCCCACCACTACTACCACCCTTAGCCACGGGGGCTGGATGCCTACCACTACTACCACCCTCAGCCAGGGGGGCAGGATGCCTACCACTACTACCACCCTTAGCCAGGGGGCAGGATGCCCACCACTACTACCACCCTTAGCCAGGGGGGCTGGATGCCTACCACCACCCTTAGCCAGGGGGGCTGGATGCCCACCACTACTACCACCCTTAGCCAGGGGTGCCAGGATGCCCACCACTACCACCCTCAGCCAGGGGGGCAGGATGCCCACCACTACTACCACCCTTAGCCAGGGGGGCTGGATGCCTACCACCACCCTTAGCCAGGGGGGCTGGATGCCCACCACTACTACCACCCCCAGCCAGGGGGCAGGATGCCTACCACTACTACCACCCTCACCCAGGGGGCAGGATGCCCACCACTACTACCACCCTTAGCCAGGGGGCTGGATGCCTACCACTACTACCACCCTCAACCAGGGGGCAGGATGCCCACCACTACTACCACCCTTAGCCAGGGGGCTGGATGCCTACCACTACTACCACCCTCAACCAGGGGGGCAGGATGCCCACCACTACTACCACCCTTAGCCACGGGGGCTGGATGCCTACCACTACTACCACCCTCAGCCAGGGGGGCAGGATGCCTACCACTACTACCACCCTTAGCCAGGGGGCAGGATGCCCACCACTACTACCACCCTTAGCCAGGGGGGCTGGATGCCTACCACCACCCTTAGCCAGGGGGCTGGATGCCTACCACTACTACCACCCCCACCCAGGGGGCAGGATGCCTACCACTACTACCACCCTCACCCAGGGGGGCAGGATGCCTACCACTACTACCACCCTCAGCCAGGGGGGCAGGATGCCTACCACTACTACCACCCTCAACCAGGGGGGCAGGATGCCTACCACTACTACCACCCTCAGCCAGGGGGGCAGGATGCCTACCACTACTACCACCCTCAGCCAGGGGGCTGGATGCCTACCACTCACCACCTTAGCCAGGGGGGCTGGATGCCCACCACTACTACCACCCTTAGCCAGGGGGTGCCAGGATGCCCACCACTACCACCCTTAGCCAGGGGGCAGGATGCCCACCACTACTACCACCCTTAGCCAGGGGGCTGGATGCCTACCACCACCCTTAGCCAGGGGGCTGGATGCCCACCACTACTACCACCCTTAGCCAGGGGGCAGGATGCCTACCACTACTACCACCCTCACCCAGGGGGGCAGGATGCCCACCACTACTACCACCCTTAGCCAGGGGGCTGGATGCCTACCACTACTACCACCCTTAGCCAGGGGGCAGGATGCCCACCACTACTACCACCCTTAGCCAGGGGGCTGGATGCCTACCACTACTACCACCCTCAACCAGGGGGGCAGGATGCCCACCACTACTACCACCCTCAGCCAGGGGGGCAGGATGCCTACCACTACTACCACCCTCAACCAGGGGGGCAGGATGCCTACCACTACTACCACCCTCAGCCAGGGGGGCAGGATGCCCACCACTACTACCACCCTTAGCCAGGGGGGCTGGATGCCTACCACCACCCTTAGCCAGGGGGGCTGGATGCCTACCACTACTACCACCCTTAGCCAGGGGGCAGGATGCCTACCACTACTACCACCCTCAACCAGGGGGGCAGGATGCCTACCACTACTACCACCCTCAGCCAGGGGGCAGGATGCCTACCACTACTACCACCCTCAACCAGGGGGGCAGGATGCCTACCACTACTACCACCCTTAGCCAGGGGGGCAGGATGCCCACCACTACTACCACCCTTAGCCAGGGGGGGCTGGATGCCTACCACCACCCTTAGCCAGGGGGGGCTGGATGCCCACCACCACCACCCTTAGCCAGGGGGGCTGGATGCCTACCACTACTACCACCCTCAACCAGGGGGGCAGGATGCCTACCACTACTACCACCCTTAGCCAGGGGGGCAGGATGCCTACCACTACTACCACCCTTAGCCAGGGGGGCTGGATGCCTACCACCACCCTTAGCCAGGGGGCTGGATGCCCACCACTACTACCACCCTTAGCCAGGGGGGCTGGATGCCTACCACTACTACCACCCTCAACCAGGGGGCAGGATGCCCACCACTACTACCACCCTTAGCCAGGGTGGGCTGGATGCCTACCACCACCCTTAGCCAGGGGGGCTGGATGCCTACCACCACCCTTAGCCAGGGGGCAGGATGCCCACCACTACTACCACCCTTAGCCAGGGGGGCTGGATGCCTACCACTACTACCACCCCCACTCATAGGATGGACAATGCATGACACAACAAGCACACCACAACCTAGGGAATGCAAGATTAAGACATCCCCCCACCACCATGACAAGCGTGTGAGCAGGCTGTGTCAAATGCCTACAACACCGAACATGACATTGAACATACAATGTGACCCCCTAGCACATGTGCCACACATATATGTGTGTGGCACCCACAATGCAAGCAGCCCATGACCATTGTGGCAATGGGGCCTAAACCCCCATCATCACAGTGACCAAAAGGCAAGTGTGGGGTCCATAGCTGAAGCACATTTTGACCATTGTGGCAATGGGGCCTAAACCCCCATCATCACAGTGACCAAAAGGTAAGTGTGGGGTCCATAGCTGAAGCACATTTTGACCATTGTGGCAATGGGGTCTAAACCCCCATCATCACAGTGACCAAAAGGTAAGTGTGGGGTCCATAGCTGAAGCACAGTTTGACCATTGTGGCAATGGGGTCTAAACCCCCATCATCACAGTGACCAAAAGGCAAGTGTGGGGTCCATAGCTGAAGCACATTTTGACCATTGTGGCAATGGGGTCTACACCCTCATCATCACAGTGACCAAAAGGTAATTGTTGACAAAGAAAGAGCTGCAACTGCCAAACTGCATGGATCATTCCTGGTCACAGAACCAAAAACTCATCTGTGGCAAAGTAGTGTATGTGTCCCATTGCAACATAAATTGGGGGAGCCAAATACTGCAGTGCAAATGAAACATTCCTTTGGCCATGTGCAGACAAACAACACCCATGGTGGCTGAGACCGTCAACAGTCATCAATGACACAATGACAGAAGTGACCATCAGAATGCAGAACCACATATTTGCACCAATGGGCACACAAATGCAGATACCCTGTGGAGACAGCAGATGTGAGGTGAACAGATACCATACCATGGCAGCAATGGGACACACAAACCATGATCACTGTGCTGACCGATGACCTAGGAGTCCCAGGGACAGCAGGGGAAACACACCAAACAACATACAGCCAATGGCACACCCAAGATATGCCAATGCAGTGGTGCAGATGCACAAACACTAACAGGCAGACCAACACTGTCATCATACACAGCAGGTGAGGGGTGGGGGTGCCAGTGTCCCCAGGCAACAACACAACACATGAGGAGAGCTGAATACCAATCATACAGATGTGCATACACTGCCACACTAAGGTAACTCATGGATCCAAATCCCCTATGTGGGCAAGCAGGCATTGACAGGTGAGAGGGAGCACAAAACACACATGTCACACAGGCACGTAGGAACAACAACTGACACAGCAAGTCACAGACACACCACAGCACCACCCCCAGGGCCCCCACAATGTGGTGACCCTGGGCTGAAGAAAAATACCACTGTGATGACAAAGCTAAATGTCGTTCACACTGTGAACCACAGTCAGGTGTCCTGAGCAACTAACTACCATCACACCTACACAAGCACAAATCAATCAGCATGGCCAGTAAGCCAAGGCCAACATGGAGGCAGGGGACTAGCCGGGCAACAACTCTCATCTGCACACACTCAAGACCACACCCCTCGACCTCCAACAATGTGCAGCAGTGAAGTACACATGCACTGGTGACATTGCACATGCACCCATTACTATTCCAGGGTGGTGGGTGGGAACCAAGGTGTAGAAACACATCACACATGGACACTCAACAAGACTCCTGAATGTCTGACACACTGCACACTACGCTGTACATGGACATGACGGCAATACCACACCGACCAATGGGATCCCAGCCACAGTCACACACCAATGAAGAAGCCAAGGTCACCCACAAAGAACACACATAGACAACAACCAACATTGCAGCCCGGACCCTAAGGAGTGCCAGCAGTCACACACACAACGTGTCACAATCACTGAAAGATAACACAAACTGGAAATCACATGACAGGGGCAAACAACAAGTGCCAAAGGGAAACCTGACTGTGACCCATCTGCGTCAGCACACAAACTCTGCCCTGACAGCAAACACACCTATGGGTGACACCCTGATGACCAGTAATGTGCCATGCACCCACATCACAGAGAACACAGGGAGAAGACTTTGGGGGAACATAGCTCAAGTCAGCAAGCATCACAAACAGGTACAACACTAGGGATCACAGCATGCGCAGATGAATGGAAGTGAACACACAGACATGCACATACAACACACACCTTGGGCGCAGGCAATGTCACACGTGTACACACTGCCATGAGGGGACTCCACTCCTGTGTGAGGAAAGCTGTGCCATATGTTGCCTCAGTAGGGCCCCATCATGTCAGCTGAGCACTTGGTCACACAATCAACAATTAGCACCAAATGAGGGCTCCCATCACATCAGCCTGGTCATGGATGTGCCAACGGAATCATCAGCACAGATCCAACACACTTGTATAGCAATGTTGCACTGACTACACGGATGAGTCCCTCCCCATTGATGCCCAAACCTGCATGTCCACTGGAGATGGCAACACGGTCAGGGAAGTAGACAAAAGCAACGATGGCAGGCACAACAGATGTGCAGGGGTGGAAGCCACAGATGTGAAATTGCCAATGTAAGTAGGAAACCCATTGCCAAATACTGAACACATGACACCCTCAGATGCTGCTATTGATGACATGGATACACCACATGATAGGACACATTCCCCCTGGACCACATGGGTTCCTGCACAGTAACACTTCATAATCATGAGACCAGATATCACCATCACTGCAGCAAGGGCATGGTTAGCTGCACCAACAACATGTACATCTGAAGCATGAGCACTAGAGAAAAGAAAGTTGCTTTATTCAGCATATGTGTTGAGGCCAAACGAAGTCCTGAAAAAGAGCAAAGGCCAATGGCCAGTCCATTGTCAAAGTTCAAACAGGGTGACACTGGCAGATGTCACCCTACGCATGCCTGCACAATACCAGGGACAATCCACTAGGAGGGGCAACCGGGGGGCAGGCCAGGCACCGCAGGGACAGGATCAGGGCTCACCAGGGGAGTCAGGGAAGGGGTGGTGGGTGCTGGAGAGCCACTGACAACTGCAGTGGAGGTGTCTGACATGGTGTGTGCCGGCACAACTGGGGGGCATGACACAGATGTCGTGGGTGCCGGCACAACTGCAGTGGACCCTGCAGATGGGGTGGACAGGTCCGCCACTGCAGTGCCCAAGTCAGACAGGGCGGTAGTGGACTCCACTGCAGTGCCTACCTCCAGGGGAGGAGAATGGGGAACAGGCAAGGTGGGTTGGACAGAGGGGGAGGACACCCTCACCACATCAGTGGCACAGACAAGCGCAGCGGGGGTGTGGTGCTGGGAGAGCAAGTGGCAGGGGGAGAAGGCCGGAGCATCTTGGGGATGGTATATCTGTGGGTGGGGGAACCTGGGGCAGGGTGTGGTGGGGGCACCTGTGCAGTGGGGGCCTGAGGGATGGAGGACGGAGACCTTGTGCCTGAGCTGCAGGGCGGTGGCGGGGTCTTGCTCTTAGCACTCCGGGGGACTTGCGGGTGGGGGCCTCAGTCCGTCTGCGCCTGGGGGAGGGTGTCCGGGGGCGAGGGGCACTCTGCTCCGTGTGGGTGGGCTTCCTCTTCCCCCGGGATGCTGGAGCAGCTTCATCGGTGGGGAAGAGGCCGAGGTCACAGAGGAAGAGCTGCTGTGACTTTGGGGTTGCAGGTGAGGCAAGGGAGGGTGCTTTGGAGGGAGAGGGAACTGAGGACTGCGCAGTGCATGTGGATGCGTGTGTGTGTTCCAGGGCCCCATCCCCTGTGAGTCTGGCTTCAGTCCCCTGAATGTGCTTGCGTGTGCGTTTTGTCATTGGCGTGTGTGTCAGTGTGCTGGATGTGTGTGTGCTGGTGTGTGCCAGTGTGTGTGTGCCTGGGATGGGTAAGGTGCTGGGGAGTGTGGATGGAGCAGAGGCAGGAGGGGTGAGGGACCGTTTGAGGAGGGACACTGCTGCCGTCAGGGAGGAGTCCATGGACCTATTGCCCCTCTGTAGGTCAGACATGCCCGATGAGATGCCCTCCATGAACGACACCAGCTGAGTCAACAGCGCGGTGTGCGCATGGAGGACACTCAGCATGGCTGTCTGCCCTACATGGAGCTGGCGAAGGAGGTACACAGACTCCTCACTCAGGGCAGCAGGGGACACAGGGGCAGGGGGTGCGGTGCCTGGCCCAAAGGAGACACGCTCCCGGACATGGGAGCCTCCACGGACCTGGGGAATGGGAGCCGATGGGAGGGCGGTGGTGGTGCTGGTGGTGGCGGGGACAGCAACACTAGCTGGGGTGTGGTGGCTGCTGACACCCGCCTCCACAAGGGAGTCATCCTCCGAGTTGCTCTGGTCCTCAGCTGAGGTGGATGCTGCTGAGGACTCCTCGGTGTGGCTCCCCTCGCCCTCCGTGCCACTGGGTCCCTCCGACCACTCCTCGGCTGCTGACCCAGTCTGGCTCTCCGGCTCCTCCTGGTCCGTGGAGCTGTCCCCTTCCGTGGCCGTGGATGTATCTGCAAACAATGGGGAAACAGACAGACATCAGTCACCTGCACATAACGCACACACCACTGTGAGCACAGCACATCCCAGAGCAAGCCCTGGCATCATTAGTTGTACATTGCTAAAAGTGCACTAATTGAACAGGAGAAGTCAATTGTCAGTCTGATGCCAAGCATGGCACTCACATCCCACATGGCCTTGCACCCATCTGTCTGGTGTCTGTTGGATTGCAACACCCCAGTGTTGACACATGCACCAAGTACACAGTAGTTGGACAGTGCAGAGGACACGGTGTGGACACATCACAGCTCTTGCCACTGAGTCAGTACAGGTTTACGGATGTAAGGGATGCCCAGAGTCAAATAGGAAATGCATGTGATGCATACCAGCGACAGACACCATGATGCACCCATGTCCTGATAGCCAGCGCCACTATGGTGTGCATGTAGCACATGTCACTCCCCTGCAGGATCACCAATCAGTAGACACATGCCATGGCGGAGGCATGACTGCAAAGTCATACATCACTGTCTCAGTGATGTATGACTTTGCAGCCAGACAACAACACTCTGCACTGTGTCACAATAGTAGGTCATGGGGAATGCAAGTCCTGGAGCTGCACAAGTGCACATGTACATCCCCCACAACACATCCTCTTAACCCTCATCTGTCCAGGTCATACCTATTGGACATATGGGAGACCTGTGACACTACCCTACATGTCAGAATACAGGCATTGTGTAAGCAATGGACCCACCCATGATGCCCACCACAGAGTCAGGGAAACAGATGCTGTCTCCCACCTTGAGTCAAGCAAACTGCAAGGACACAGTCCTAAGTGACAGAATTCCCTGCATGTAAGGGCCACACCTGGGTATCAGATGAGGAGTGGGCAGTGCACAATAGAGGGACATGGCTCCTGGACAACATGACTGCTGTACTGTGGCAGTTCAACCTGGCCCGAGGAGGGCACATAACATGTTAGACAGAGTACACAGTGCAGTCTTTGACTCACCCCCTCCTTGCTGCTCTCTGGCCTTCAGCTGCCCATCCAGGTCTGGAAAGACCACCGCCAGGATCCTGAGCATGTGGGGGTCAGGGTCCGTGTTCCGCCCCTCCTGCGAGGAGGCGACAGCTTCAGCTGGACCCGTGCAATCCTCCGGGTCCAGCCCCGAAGGTCCTGCCACCTCTTTTGGCAGTTGCGGATCCGGCGCTGGTAGACCCCCACGGACCGGACAGCCCGGACGATGTCCTTCCAGATCTCATGCTTCCGATGGGCAGAAGCCTGTCAGGATGACAAAGTGATAAGGACATTACTACACATGCAACATATCCGTGCATGACACAGTTGCATATACATGTCGCAATCACAGGGGCACATGGTGTACCCAGGCAGTGCACGGCTGCCCATGGACAGTTTTCCAGAAGTCACTACATGGTATCATAGCATGGGGAGTAAAACCCTGTTCAGAAGCACTGTCACTGCACCATACCTGTCCAGTGCAAGTCACTACACACTATGGGGGTGACAACTACTCAGTGAGCCTGCTAGCCAGTGGTGTGCTGACTCTCAGCCTTGCTAGTCAGACAAAATGCACATTCAGAAAGGCAGTGCACAGAACACTCACCTGCTCCCCTGGTGTCCCATACAGCTTGCTGTACTGTGGAAGTAGGCTGTCCAGCAGGGCCTGGTTCTCTTCAAGGCTGAAGGCTGGGGCTCTCTCCACAGTACGTGCCATTGCAGGGTCCAGAGGGGCAGAGACAGCAGCAGTGCAGTGGCAGATGTCGTCCTGGAGCATGTAGTGCAGGCAAGTGGGCTCTCAGGGGAACATGCAGCAATATATATGTGCTGGAGAGGCAGATACTGTCCCTTGTGTCCAAAGTGATAGGTCCAAGTCGTTTGCATCTTCTGAATCTGGCCAATCCATGGAATAGCAGCACCAAAACACGCCCACAGCATCCTTCAAATCTTCAACTTCATGACATACATTATTTTGCAACATTGTTGTGGGTGACCAACTGAATTTCCAGCAACCGACTCGTTCGAATATTCAAAAACGCGTCCGTTGCCAGGCAAGCCCATTGTCAATGGGTGCGCACCGATCGGTCCATTGCTGTTCAACGCGCACAGGGGTACAACGCGTACCCGCACACATTGAATGCAATGGGCCGGCCGGAGGCACCGATCGGTCCATTGCTGTTCAACGCGCACAGGGGTACAACGCGTACCCGCACACATTGAATGCAATGGGCCGGCCGGAGGCACCGATCGGTCCATTGCTGTTCAACGCGCACAGGGGTACAACGCGTACCCGCACACATTGAATGCAATGGGCCGGCCGGAGGCACCGATCGGTCCATTGCTGTTCAACGCGCACAGGGGTACAACGCGTACCCGCACACATTGAATGCAATGGGCCGGCCGGAGGCACCGATCGGTCCATTGCTGTTCAACGCGCACAGGGGTACAACGCGTACCCGCACACATTGAATGCAATGGGCCGGCCGGAGGCACCGATCGGTCCATTGCTGTTCAACGCGCACAGGGGTACAACGCGTACCCGCACACATTGAATGCAATGGGCCGGCCGGAGGCACCGATCGGTCCATTGCTGTTCAACGCGCACAGGGGTACAACGCGTACCCGCACACATTGAATGCAATGGGCCGGCCGGAGGCACCGATCGGTCCATTGCTGTTCAACGCGCACAGGGGTACAACGCGTACCCGCACACATTGAATGCAATGGGCCGGCCGGAGGCACCGATCGGTCCATTGCAGTACAACGCATCACTGTACATGTGACTGGCATATGTCAGCATGCCTGTCTCAGATGGACATATGCCAGCCACAGATAGCTCCCAGGGAGTGAGGGGCACACCTACATCACGACAGCCTGTCCAAACCTTATCATAAGGCATGTAAGGCTGCATTTCCTATTGTGTGTATGTTGGTGTACATGTTGTCCTGTGGGTGTCACCTGTGGGCAGCCACCCCCAGGCTGTGCACGTGTTAATGGGGACAGGATCCTGGGTGTTACGTGTACGTGACCACTGTGATGTGCAACTGTTCATATCTGTGCATGTGCCATGGTCACATTTCACAGTGGTGTTTGTGTATGTCATGTCACATACCCCGTGAGTCCCATGTGGGACGGTATGTTTGAGCCAGGGTGTCCCAGTGGCACAATAGTGATGGCCCTCCACAGTCTTTGTGCATGTAGTGTTTACAATGTCTCTGATTTCATGTGCACAATGGGAGACAGTCTCCACATCCACGTTGTGTGTGCATGGACTCTGATGTTGTGCGTGTGTGTCACAGACGTCCATGGCTCTCCTGCCATGGCAAGTGTGGCCACTACCTGTGGGGGTCATGTTTGTTTTGTTGTGGTGTACACATGATACTCCAGGTGATGCCAGTGTCCATGTGGCATTACAGGGTCCCTGGGAATGTGCCTGTCGTTGAGCTGTGGTGCCTGGGGCACATCTGTCCTCACATGTCACTGGGGGGTGACTGTGACACAGCATCATGATATCCAATGGGCCAACCTGGGACAAATTGATGCCACCTGTAGGACCGTGTTGACAGATGTTGGCCATGTATGTACCATAAATGTCGTTCCGGTACTGCACACTTCATGTAGTTGTGCCTCATGATGATGTATGTTGGGATCTTGAGTGTGTTCAATGCCGCATATGTGGGGTGACTGACGATCTTGCTTACTTCTCCTCTGCACTGCAGGGCTCCTGCTGTCCATCGGCCATTCCCAGACCTGGCAACGATGGTGGAACGGGACAGCATCCGACGGTACCGCTTCACCAGGCAGCTGATTGAGGATTTGGCAGTGCAGTTGTCCCCACATTTGCAGCCTGGCCGGCCGTATCCTACAGCGCTGACCCCCAAGGTGAAGGTGATGGCAGCCCTACACTTCTTTGCCACCGGTACCTTCCAACATACTGTGGCGTCTGCTGGTGGGATGTCACAGACCATGTTCAGCCGTGTGCTCCGCGATGTTTTGGCGGCAATGTTGCTCTTCCTGAACCGGTACATCTATTTCCCTAGACTGCGACGACTCACTGACGTGAAGAGTGACTTTTATGCCCTGGGGAGGATGCCGCATGTCATTGGCTCCATTGATGGGACACATGTGGCTTTGGTACCACCACAGGCCCAGGAGCAGGCCTACAGGAACCGCAAGCACTACCACTCGGTCAATGCACTGGTGGTGTGTCTTGCAGACATGACCATCACACACGTGTGTGCCCGTTTCCCTGGTTCAGCACACGATGCCTTTGTGATGAGGAGTAGTCGCATCCCCAGGTTGATGGCACAGATGCAGAACCAGCGTGCCTGGCTTGTCGGTGTGTACTGACTTTGTGCCATTGTGTGTGATCTGATCTGTAGTATTCCGCCCACTTTTCCAAGTCAGCTGATGTGCACTTGTCTGTCCGTAGGTGACTCGGGATACCCCAACATGCCGTGGTTGCTGACACCCCTCAGGAACCCTGTGACACCTGCCCAGATGCGCTACAATGAGGCACATGGTCGGACCAGGAGAGTGATTGAGCGGACCTTTGGTCTCCTGAAGAGCCGCTTCCGCTGCCTGGACAAGACCGGAGGGTCCCTCCCATATGCCCCTGCGAAAGTGTGCAAGATTATCATCGTCTGCTGCATGCTTCACAACCTGGCAGTGCGGAAGGAGTTGCCTCTCATCCAGGATGACGATGACCAACATCCGCCACCTGTGGAGGATCCTGGCCTGGACCACGATGCCAGTGACGATGATGATGATGATGGTGATGGTGATGTCCGCACACAGCTCATCACCAACTTCTTTAGCTGAATGTGAGTATCCTGAGGTGTCATGTGAATGATGTGAGTTGGCATGATGTGTGGGTGGTGCTCTGGTGCTGTTGGAGTGTGTCCATGGGCTACTTGACAGGATGTGTGTTGCGATGTGTGGTGACAGGTGGGCTGTACTCCCCAACAGTGTTGACATGCTAACTTGGTTCTGGGTGGGTATCTTGTAACATGTATTGTGCATGAGTTTTGCTGTTCTGTCCTGTACTGCATTGCTTTTGACTGTGTGTCATTTCTGTCCTTCACAGGGTACTTTCAGATTCGTTTGGTGAACTGTGTCCACCGACGACGTGATTGCACATCCAGGCTGGTAGCTGTTGTGTCCCTACAGGTGATGTGCGCCACACCCATGGACTTCCTTCTGTCTACAGTTGTTGACTGTGTGCCCGCTACCAGGTGGGGTTACCTTGCATCTGTAGTGGTTACGGCATGTTGCTACTGTGTAATAAACCTGTGCTTCACTTAGTGATGTGCGTTGTCTGTGGTCACACATTTGACTGCCATTTGCTTACTGCACCTGTGGGCTACTTGACTACAACTGGGAATGGGTGTGGTGTCTGTGCATTGCACCGTCTTCCCTGGCAACATCAGTGTAGGCAATGAGTCAGATGGCCTAGGTGTGTATGTGTTGTGTAGCCCTGGTGGTGTGTCTCCCTCATATGTGTCACGTTGCCTGTACTCACATGCCTGTGTTGTCCTTGCTGTTGCAGTTCGCATACACTGTGTAATTTTGCAGTTCATCATCCCCATAACAGCACCCACGTTGGAATCACGACAGAGGCAAGTATGGTGTATTAGTGTGTTTATTGTGATAATAGTGCATAGGATGGATTGTGCTGTACATGAATCTTGCAATCCCAAGTTCCTAGATGAATAGAAAGTCCAGGTAGACAGGATCCCCAGTATCGGGGCCACTGTTGTCTGACACATTGTTCCAACTTATACTCCCCATGCAATGTGTGGGAGTAGTGTTGCCATCAACAGGGTGAACAGTCTGTGCACAAAGGCGAAAATCCAGAACAGGTTCAGGCTTCCTGGGAGTTGCGCTTGGCCATCAGCCTCTCACTTTCCCCTCCTCGGACGACCCCTCTTCTTGGGGGGGGCCCTCAAGTGCAGGCTGCTGCGGTGCAGGGGACTCTCCGCCAGAGTCCTCCTCCCTCCCTGTGGCAGTTGCAGTTTGTTCGGTACCAGATGTTGTTGGCACACAGGGAGGTGTGGACTGGTTGCTGTTCATCTGGCGGAGGCATTGTAAAATGTCCCTGTGCACCGCCGTCATCTCATGTAGTACATCCCACTTGGACTCCACGCGGGTCATGTGGGAGTCCACACGTGACATGTGGGAGTCCACACGTGACATGTGTGACTCCACTTGGGACATGTGGGAGTCCAAGCGGGCATGATGGGCAGCCTGCTGCTGTTTAATGTCTCTGAGGAGCCCCACTACCTGGCTGAGCTCTCCGGTGCTGGACTGGTACGCATCAGCTATGCGTACCAGTTGTGGGTCTTCATGCACACCAGCAACGTCTGCAAGCAGCGACCTCTGTCTCCCACCCCTCCCACCACCCCTGCTGACATGTGCAGTGTGTGCAGTTGCACGCACAGATAACCCTGGTCCACCTTGGGGGTTGGTGGTGGTGGTGGTGTCCATGGCCCCAGGTTGGTCCAGGGTCACTGCGCTGGTGTTGTTCCTTATTCTGTCCATGTCGGCAGGGATGGTATTCGTGGTGACAGTCGTTGGAGGGGTGGGTGCAGGGGGTGCAGCTGGTGGACCTGCTGGTGCTGCAGCTGGTGGTCCTGCTGGTGCAGCATGTTGACTTGCACCGGATGTGCCAGGTTGTTCTTCATCGTCCGAGGAGGACAGAGGCTGTACGACGCCAGTGAGCTCGGCATCCTCTTGAGCCTGGGACTGGGACTCCTCAGCGTCTGCTGCTGTGTCCCTATCATCACCTGTTTTTGGGAGACACAAACAATGTATGTCATGTTTCTGCAGGCATCAGTGGTTGACACACCTGACAGTTGTGACTGTGCCTCGGGGTGTGGGCCTGTACATTGTATTGTCCTAAGTTGTCACAGTCAGGGGTTGATATTGGTGTGGCACATTGTCCTGCATTATTTGGGCATTTCTATGTATTCTCTGGGGTGTGAACATGGTCTGCATTGATTGTGTTTGGTTGACAGCCAGACCTCCTTCCCACCCACCCACCCACCCAGTCAGTTATCCCACCATGGAACGTGCTTGCATTGCAGGGAGTGTAAGTTGTCTCTCAGGATGTCAGTCAGTGGTGTCCTGCTGTTTGTTGGTGCACAGTTGGCAGCAGGGCCTTGTGCTCCCCACAGCAGTAGCCAGTGTCAGCCATCTTGTGAGTCCTTCTCCACTCCCTGTGATGTGAGCATGGTTCAGGGTGGTGTTGATGGGACAGTTGTGGGGGTGAGCTATGTCTGTGACTACGTCTCCCATCATGCTATTGCCTCCACCCCCTTCCCAGCATGCCCATGCTTCCTTCCTTTTGACTCTGCTTCCCTGTGGGGTGGGCTGGCTGTGCTGACAGGATGGCTGGGAGTGTTGTCCTGGCAGTTGTTTGGCTAAGAGTCCCAAGAGTGTCCCTGTGCTTCACACAACATAACCCAGGGTGGTGGTGCTTTGTGGGATCTTGTGTTAGGATGGAGGGCATTGCATTCTACCAGGTGGGTACTGTGGAGTTTGTGTTGGGGGGTGTGAGGGGAGGTGCTGGTGACTATAGTCAGTGCTGCAAGTCCCCCTTCCCACCCAGCCAGCCAGATAGCCCACCATGGAACGTGCTTGCATTGCAGGGAGTGGAAGTTGTCTCTCAGGATGTCAGTCAGTGGTGTCCTGCTGTTTGTTGGTGCACAGTTGGCAGCAGGGCCTTGTGCTCCCCACAGCAGTAGCCAGTGTCAGCCATCTTGTGAGTCCTTCTCCACTCCCTGTGATGTGCGCATGGTTCATGGTGGTGTTGATGGGACAGTTTTGGGGCGGGCAATATGTGTGACTGCGACTCCCATGATGCTATTGGCTACACTGACTTGGCCAGCATACACAGAATTCCTTCCTTTGAGTGGTCTTCACTGTGTGTTGGTGTTGTTGTGGTGGCTACATGTGTGGATGTGTTTGTTAGTTCTATTTGTGCCACTGCCTAGCTGTAGTTGTGGTTGTGTTTGTACATGTGTTGGCACAGTTGGATGTGACTTTTTTGATGGCATGTGTTGTGTTTATCTGACTGACATACACATTTTGGGATGATTCTGTTCTAGTTGCTGTGTAATTGCTATGTGTGCATGGTTTGACTCTCCCCTTGACAGTGATGTGTGTGTTTTGTGGCAGTTTATTGTGTACATTTGTTGTGTACTCACCAGGCTCTGGGATGTTCTCTAGTCCATATACGCTCACTGGCGGAAGGATGGCCCGCACCTTCTCCTCCCAGGGCCTGAGGTATATTGGCTTGGCAGGAGGGCCACTGCCGGTCTGTTGGCTGTTGCTGTAGTCTATCTTCAGCAGGTCCCGTACCCTCCTGCGCACGTCATACCACCTGTTCTGGATGTCCGTCTTTGTGCGCCGACATGATGATTGTGCGTTCACCCTGTTGATGATCCTCTCCCACATCTTGGTTTTCTGCGACATGGGGGTCTGTTGGACCAGAGTGCCAAACAGCTGTGGCTCCACCCTGAGGATCTCGTCTACCAGGACTTCCAATTCACAATCTAGGAACTTGGGATTCTTCTTGGGGGGCATGGTGATGGGTGGTGATGGTGAGTGATGTGTGTGTTGGTGTGCAGGTGAGGGTGTGTGAGTGTGTGTTTTGCTGGGTGTATGTGAGGTAGGTATTTGTTGGTGTGCTGATGGTGTGTGGCTTGTGTGAGGGATGAGCTGTGGGTGTGTGGTTGCTTTCTCTTGGGTGCTGGCAGTGAAATGGCATTTGCAAAGGCTCATGGTAGTGATTTGTGTCCTTTATATAGGTGGAGTTGTGGGTGTGTCTTTGTTCTCTGTCCCCACCCCCCCAGTATTTATTGGCTTGGTAATTGCTTGTTTGGCCTTTTTTGGTTGATTTTTCCTTTGTGCTGTTTGTGTATGTTGGAAACGTTCTTGTGACCGAGTCGGACCCTGCATTGGTCTCGTACGGTGTTTTCCGTTTCGTTCACGCTGTGTTTGTGCAGTTTTGTATGCTGCGTACGCGTCGGTCGCGGTGTATTGTATTGCTTCGGCTCGGTTTTGTATGCGTGTCGGTCGTACGGCTTGTCCTCCGTCCGACTCGGTCGTGTTTTTCGCGCCTTGCATCGTACTTTGCGGGTTGGAGTTGGCGGGTACGATTCGGTCGGATTTGTTCCGGGTGCGTGTCGGTCGGTTGGATT
This sequence comes from Calotriton arnoldi, assembly GCA_963921515.1. Taxonomy (NCBI): domain Eukaryota; kingdom Metazoa; phylum Chordata; class Amphibia; order Caudata; family Salamandridae; genus Calotriton; species Calotriton arnoldi. The sequence continues at coordinate 194,602 of CAWUFW010001007.1, forward strand.
CGCGTGTTTTTCCGGCCGGATTGCTATTTTCCGAGCGGCTCGGTCGGTCGGCTTGGTTTCCTGACGTGTCGGTCGGATTTATCGCGGCTTGCATCGTACTTGGCGTGTCGGGCGCCACTGGTACGTGTCGGTCGGTATTTTTTCCGGATCCGAGTCGGTCGGTGCTTTTTCCGGCCCGAATCGGAATCGACCCCTAAATCTAATTGAATAGAGATGGGGGCATGATCTGAAATCAAAATAGAACCAATTTCAGCGCTTCTTAGAGCTTGGGAGATGTTTTGTGAAACAAAAAGATAGTCCAACCTAGATTGTGTTTGGTGAGCCGGTGAGAAAAATGTGAATTCTTTAGTGGTAGGATTACAGATTCTCCAGGAGTCAATAAGCTAGTATTGTTGAATTATTTGAGTAAATAGTTTGTGAGCTGTGTGAGGTTTGAAAGAGACCTGTGAATTGTGGTCAATGAAAGGATCCATTACTTGGTTGCAATCCCCTGCGAGGATAAAATTATCATCGATAAAAGAAGAAATTTGCTGAGACAGGAGAGACCAAAATTGAGGGTCACCATTGGTGGGTGCATAAACATTGAATATTGATAATGGAACATTACCTACTAACAATTTAATAAACAACCACCTACCATCCTCATCAGAATGTTGGGAGAGTAAAGAGACCTTTAACGACTTATGACAAAGAGTAATCACTCCATTGCGTTTTCCATCTCCAGGTGAAAAAAAGCATTGCCAACCCAACCTTTTTCAACTTCAAGGATTCACCATCAGTTAAATGAGTCTCCTGCAAGCAAACAATATGTGCCCCTAATTTAGATAAATGTGTTAATACTCGTTGTCTTTTGATGGGTGAGTTCAAACCTCTGACATTCCATGAAACGATTTTCAGTGACATGAAAATATTAATGACATAGCTAATAAGGAGGGGCCCAACAGGACCTTTACATGAAAAAAACCAAGGTTTATAACAATCCAACTAGAAAAATACATCCTATGAAGAAGAAAACAAAAAATGAGCGTTAAACAAATAAATGAACTGGGTACAAGAAACTGAGAAGAGGCGGAAAAAAAGATCAGAGGGAGAAAAATGATATACAACCACAGAGGAAAAGAAAAGGAAAAAGTATACCAGGAAGGAGGAAAGAGAAAGTGGTGGATAGGATAGTAAGAATAAAGAGAGACAGATGAGAGTAATAGACAAACATAGAAGAACAGCAAGAGTATACCATGTAAAGGGTACAACGTACCTAACTCAAAAGACATCACAGATGAGGGGGGTGGGCCACGAGGAAGAATGACGGGTCCGCACTCGACTAAGTAGGAACGAGGACAAACCACAGCAACTCAAAAAGAAGAGAAAAAGTAAGTAGCGGGTGTACATGTCGAAGAACCTGTGAGGAAAAGGGAAGAAGAGAAAAGATTAAAAAATATATATATATTAAAAAAAAAGGAGCGGAACGGAAGACAACAATATTTCTCAATACATATGAACAAAACAAACATAATAAGCATATCCTAATCAAACAAAGGCAAATGACCATGTAATTCCAAAAATACCACAAGAAACCTTAAATGGCAGGAAACTTAATAGGATCTGAAGCAAGCAATTCCGCATAAGATCATATAATTAGAGTTGATAGGACAAATGAGATAATTGCAGAAAAGCAAGAACTACACATAAACATCGGCATCATAGGTTCCCTTCTAAACTTTCAGTTCCCTAATTACTTAATGTTCCAACCTGCTTCAGTCCTCCGCTTCTGTCCTGCTTCTCTTCCCAGCCTTGAAGTTCTCTATTGTTTATGTTTGACCTCTTCTCTGGAAATCCCTGGTCTCTGCACCCCGTTACCTTGCCCTGTCCTGAGCTCAGCAGGGTGCCTGGCACACCCTGTTATCCAGCATTGTTGTGAACTCTGCTAGTGTCAGTATCAGACACCCACTCTGCAAGCCTGCAGTGCTGTGAGGGAAGCTGCTGTTGCCATGGCTCCCCTCATATCACAGACAGGCAGGAATGTCTGCATATGGCGACCTGTCCTCCAGGGTCTAAAGCAACCAGTGTGTCATTACACTCTAAATCCCGCTGCGTCAACTAATTATCAGTCCACCTCTTCAAAAAAGGCTATACAGCATGAGTCTTTGTTCCACTGAATTTTTCTGTGTTTTTAATTTCCATCATTAATTTTTCATTGCTGATTATACATACATCTTGTTTTTCTTATCAAATCGTTAACAGCCTGACTCAAGCAGATTCTCACTGCCACCATGGTTCGCTGTTTTGCCAGAGCAGTACCTCATGTGCAAAGGAGAAACCCTGTAGGCTTCATCTAAGTTCTGGTCTTTCTTGATTCAACGCCATCCCTTTGCCTCTAACTGAGAACTGCCTAACATGTATACCTGGCCACATGTGTACTATTCGTTGCATATCTCAGTTGAAAACACAAAGACCTTAATTTATTTTGAGATTGGTGGAGTGGATGAACTGCTATAAATTGATGGCTCACCCACCCTGCAAAACTCTCGGTTTCTCCACCATATTTAGAGGTGGGGAAGTGCACGGTTTCTGCTGGTGGAGCCAGTAGAAACATTTGACCTGCCAGACTGTCCACCGTGGGACCACTGGATTACAGTGACTGTTGCCCCTCCTATTTTGGGCAGAGAAACTGTCACTTTATTTCTCTGCCCTGGATCACTATGCCTAGGATGTCAAGCATTGGTAGGAAAATCATTTAATATCCCTGATCCAAAGAAGGAAAACTTAATTCAGATGGAGGTCATTGGAGAAAGAACCAATGTAGGCTTAGAGATCTTCACTAGCAGGCAGAGATCTCTAAATTGGACAAGGAGTCTTCTCTGCCAGGTGAGCAAACTGGTATGCCATTAGGCTGTCCATTCACACTAAAAACGACCCACAGAGACCTCACTGTTGGTTTAAGGAATGAAAAGAAGGTTGAGCCAAATAAATGAGGGTCAGAGGCCAAGATATTAAACAGCTTAGTGAAAATTAAAACATAAGCCACAGGATGTGATTTATGCTACCCCTGCATTTGGGTCATAATTCCATGTTGGAAAATATCTCGAATTATTCCTCTATAAGTTTATATTTTGTACAGCTTTTCTTGGTACAATGGCATTACCAAAAAGAATAACACAGTCCCTCTATCTTTTGCTGAACCTGTTAATAGAGGATATATGTTGAACACAGGGTACCGGGCATCTGGCGTTTCCCTGGGAGGCTGGAAGAGTGGGGACCGGTTTTGCAGCGTTGGGGGTCTGTTTTATTACAGGGGGACGGTTTTGCAGCTGTGCTGCAATATCGGCCCACAGTAAGAAAAGCAGCAAGCAAGAGTGTCCAGCCTCCCAAGTCAGTGCTTCCCCAGGGGCTGGTCAGAGTAAATTGCCAATGGCTAATTTGGGTTCCCAGTCCGGCCCTGGTGGAATACATTATCACAAAAATTTAAATTGTCCTGAAGAGGAGTTGATATGAACATTTTTGCAAACACCATTGCAAAGGCTCGAAGAAGTATTACGCAATGACAAATTGTAAGGTGGTAGCCCAAGGAATGATTGGGAGCAAGTGTGATTTTGTGCCAATGGGAGTTCATTAACTCAGCTGAAATGTTGAAAGTAAGTAAACAGTGAAGTTAATCTAAACTTTCACTCTAAGCTGGAAAACATATCTACAAACATGTACATCACATCACAGTATATTGTACTTTGGCTTTGAAAGTTTTGACAGGTATGTGATATCTTGATAAATCCCATACCCGATTAATTGTGGCAGACGAGCCCTATTCCACTCCTCTGAACACTGGTAGAACAGACAAAGAGACTCTTCTGTGTCATATGCAGGGATCACTGAACTCATAATAGGTATCATACATCAATGATAAATACAGTCTCCACAGCTGCAGGGAATGAATTCGTATCTGAATGACATTACTTGTTATACCATTCTTGATGATGTTGTCATGCGGGCTGTACGTTTATATGTATGGCAGGTTGGCTAGTTTTCTGCTCATGTGGGAATGAGTAGATGTCTGAATGGTATCTACTAGTTAGCCCATTCTGTGGGTATATGACAAAATATCGTTGAACACAATATCGGTTCACCACAATATCGTAAAAGAATATTGCTAACAAAAATATCATCATCCCATACATAACCAAAAAAAGCACAAATATCGAAACAAAATACCACTCTGAAAAATATTTCAAAGCAGTAATATCGATAACAAAAATATTGATAGACAAAATATTGTTAACTCCTTAAATACATACAAAATAAACAAAATATCGAAAACAAAAATATTGTTACCAGTAATGTTGCCTAAAAAATTTAAATAATACATTACTATAGAAAATAATTTTCAATAACCCATACAACAAGATAAAATCACTAAAAAAATTACAAAAAATATTCTATAACAAAGTATTATTATTTTTTTTAAAACACAAACTGTAATTCAACTTAAAAATAATTTACAAAACACTAAAAAGATTACAAAGAATTAAAAAACTATACCAAATATAGGAAATATTAAAGGGACATTATAGTTAGGTGAAAGTGGCAGTCATAACATACAGTTTGAAATGAACAAAACCACTGAAATTCACTAGTAATAGTTATCTCAAGTAACTATAATTCGCGCCCTAAGGTAACTATAACTTGCACCCTACCATGCCTAGTTTTCTCATATTTTTTTATTTTTAAGGGAGGTGGGCATGCGGCCCCCTCCTCGAGCCTTTAGTGCTTTGTGACCCCATTCACTGGGGACCCCATCCCCTGGGGTCATTTAGTTTAATTAAGAGAAGTGGGTGAGCTGCCCTCTTCCCCTAGCCTTTAGGGCCACAAGGACCCCATCCCCCAAGACCTTTATTTTTTATCAATGCAAGAGGCTCCACTATGGGCCCTGGGGTCTTTCTTATTTATTAAGGGGAGAGAGCTGTGCCCCCCCCCTCTCTGAGCTAATAGTGGCCACGTAGATGCCATCCCCCAGGGCCTTATTTTAAGGGGATGGGAGTGCACACCCCCTCCTCGAGTCAGTAGTGGCTGAGGATGCCCACATGCATCCATCGTGGGTGCTTCAAGAGCTGACATTGCTCCCGTACAGCGTGAGCAGCAGTTTTTTCATGCTTCCACCGGCCGGGAGCAATCTGAATTTCCCTGCCTGTGATTGCACGGGCAGGGAAACATATGTCTGCTCCCACCAGGCGGAAGCATTTTTAAAGCTCCCACTAGGTGGGAACAGACATGTGCTTTCATGCCCAGCTCCCGACGGGTGGGAGCAGACATTTTTTCCTTGACCGCACTCTTGTGGGCAGAGAAACTACTGTGGTATTGGGTGGGCTCCTCGAGACACAGTGAGTGAGTAGGCACCAGGGCGGAGGAGTCCCTGGTGCCTTTCAAGGCTTGGGGAGGGGGCCCATGTGTCCCCTCCCCTTCAATTTAAGTTCAGCCCCCGGGGATGGGTCCTCAGGGCCTATTGAGGCTCATGAAGGGGGACTGCTCACCCACTCCTCTTTATTTTAAATAGGCCACAGGAATGGAGTCCCCGGGGCCTCCTAGAGGCTCGGGGAGGGGGCCACGTTCCCCCTCCCCTTATTAGGTTTTTAGCACCACCCTCCCAAGCCCTGGCCTGCCATAGGGGTATTTTGTTTTGTAGCACAAATTAGTAGCAACATTTTTAAAAAAACTTTTGAGCCTCATGAGGGTCCCTCCGGGACCCCCACATCAAGCCGGGGGTCAGGTTATCCCTACTCTGCTCCCTTATACTTTTAAAAATATCTTTTTAGGACTATGGACTGAGTACTGTCAGAGCTCTACGAGCCTTACCTTATGCTCGGGAAGTGATCCTGCTGAGACGATATGAACAACCTCCACCGTCCTTTACCTCCCTCCAGTATCTGTGTAGTAACGAAGACAAGGTTAAAGGTTGGGGCCGGGAGAGGAAATCCTAGATGGTGCAGGAACGTGTTCTTCTGTATTCTGACCTGGGCACGAACTTTCAGTTTATGTGAACTGGAAGGAACCCAATGGAAGAAAATGTAGGAAGAAGCCAGGAAGACCATCTAGGGTACTGCAACCTTGGAATGTGAAGTCATGTCAATCTGCAATCTCCAAGTTTTCCTCAAATGAGTATTCAGTTAAGAATTCACTGAGTAGGGGTATCAGCGCTCCTATGAGCAGTACTTTAATCTTGCGCACCAAGCGCGAAAATCATATATAAACAAAAGTGCTCCATGCATGAAGATAGCCAGGTCCAAATTAAAGCACAGAACTCCCAGATAACAAAGCAAACAAGTGCTCCAGCACATGCAGAAACAAGTTGAAAAGAACTCCCAGAAAATTTCTCAATCCAAATCAATGAATAAGCAAGCGCTCCCGAGCGTGTGTTATCGTCCGCTTAATAGCGTTCATACTGTTCATAGCTACAATAATGTTGCCAACAATTTCTAGAAATAACTTAAATCAGCAAGGAAGCACTTCAGCGCATGTGGGAATTGTGGCTTGTAGTGCTCCCCACTGCGTATGAGGTTTAGCCACATTCCAGTGTTTTTGGCTAGTACTCAAGGGATCTAGCAGGACTGTCCGGACGAGAACTAGTGTGGAACCGCTCCACACCGCAACCAGAATAATCAGAGCGGAATGCTCTGTGACGAGTGTAGGATCTTGTCTCGATTCACAAACCGGTGCTGAATACAAAGTAGCGCCGGGTTGACTGACACAGATTTAAATGCAACATTACCCAGAAATTTAACATGCGCTGAGATTTCGGCAAGTGGTTCCTGCAGGGAAAGACTAGAACGCCAACGTCTAGTCGAAGTATGTTATGAAGCACTTCGGCACACGTGACGCAAGCAGACTTACACAGTCGCCACATTTACTTCCCGTGCTTCTGGCCTCTCCTACCCCTCATGTAAGACTCAGTATCTAGAACCATGACAAGGACTGAGTCCTAGGATGGCTGCTGCCACATCGTTGTTGGTGTGGTGGCAGCCAATCAGATCTCAGTTTAAGATCTGTCAGGTCAGCGGGGAAAACAAAAAATGCTGTTCCTTTGGAAACACAATCCTAACTATGACTACCCAGTGGCAAAATAGATCACAAAAAAGAAACCTCAATTAGCATCCACCAAAAAGGAACAAATTGTAAAAACTATTTCAAATTGCACCCTAACTAACCGATAACAATCAACTTAAACCAAACTATCCAATAGAACAATTTACCTAATTAACACACCATTATATAAGAGGCAGGAAAAACAATTACATTTTGCACTAAAATTGCTGCAACTGGAAGAACACAAAACTCTGCCATATTTCCAGAAGAAAATCCAGAATCAAGACTTTACAAAATTAACTACAAGTAAGAAAAATGACCTAAAAACGACAATATAACTTACAAAAATTGCTTCCAGCTTAATTTCAAATAAATAATTAATACCTATCTTTTCATTTATATCTCCAAACTCTAGCTTCCACATCAACATTGCAAATGAAAAAGCCAACGTCATAAACATGAACCTCAACAAAAAAGCATTACAAGTAAGCAAATGTATAAATAAAATTTACAACATAAAATATTTATAATTATTGTAAAATGTATATACATGTACACAAAACTAAACAAAATTATAAAATGTATTTTTCTACTATAAAAAATGTATATGCATAATATAAACTATTTTTCTTTCAAATCTGTTTATTAAAATTTTTGCAAAGAACAAAGATAATCACAGGCAGCATAAAACACTGGATAAGTCTTATGGCATTGGGAGTTTTCTACAATAGCAAAACGGGTTGGACTATGGATGGGAGTAGTAATTCGTCAGGTACCTTTGTGCAAGCAACATACAGTAGCTATGACATATGGAGAATTTGGGTATCATCAGCCATAAGGTGTATTTGGGTAGGAGATTCAGCTTTGCACCAGTGAGGCGAGCTTAACGTTTGCAGCAAGTGATGGAAGTTCGTTGATAATAACCAAGTAGAAAAACATTCAGGTTATCCAAGTAACCAGGGGGGGCAACCATAACAGGGGATAAGGAGTGGGGAGGGAGGAGTAAGCTTAGAGTGTAGTCAGGGGGTTGAGTAGAAGATTTAGGGGGAAGGAGGAGCTTCATCAGAACCATGTGTCGGGGGTCTGATTGGGGGCCTCCCTAGTGTACAGCAGGAGAGAGTCAACAAACAGCTGCAGAGCCCGCAGCTGAGGGGGGCATAGCGAGAGTTCTCTAGGCGAGAGAAGTGTTGAATAAGTGGTTGCCAGGTATGGGCAAATTTAGTGTCTGTGTGATTAAGATGGGCAGTTAATAGTTCCAGACCCATGACATGCCAGAGACGAAGGAACCATGTCGAGATAGGTGGGGGGAGGGTTTTTTCCAGTAGAGTGCTATAGATTGTCTTTCCGCCCCCAGCATCTGTGCTATGAGGCGCCAGTCAGAGTGGGTCATAGCAACAAGTCGAGAAGGTCTAATGCCTAGTAAGGTCACCATGGGAGAGCTTGGTACGGGAAAGCCCACTGTATCCTTAATGTGACTGAGGACTTCTTTCCAGAAGATCACCAGGGTGGGTCAGGTCCGCCAAATGTGAATAAAATCACCTATTGCAGTTTGGCATCTCCAACATATCAGGGAGAGGTTTGGCATATCTTCTGGAGGCGGGTAGGGGTGTAATACCATTGCGTCATCAGTTTGTGAACTGATTCGCGTTGGGGAACGCTTCTGGAAATTTTGGGAATATTGACCCAGAGCTGTTCCCAACCTTTCTGGTGTGACCTCCTCTTCAGCATCCGTATTCCATTGTCTCTGGTATGTGTGGGGTTGCATCTGGTGTGAGTGTTGTAATACCTTGTATGTGCAGGAGATTAATCCCCGTGAGCCCTCACAGGCCCGGACCAGGGCTTCAAAGGGGTGAGTGATCTAGTTGCTCCCTGTATGTAGTTGGGGAAAAGCATCCAGTGACGAAGTTAGTAGTATTGTAACCTCAAGGAGTCTGCAATATGAAAAGAGTTTTTACATTGTTCAAAAGTTTTAAAGTGTTCCCCTCAAATAGGTCCTGGATTGTGCAACATTCGCCCTCTGACCACGATAGGAAGGCATGAGGTTGCAAGGCCGGCGGGAAGGTGGGGTTGCGTGCTATAGGGGTATTGGGTGATGGGAACAATGTTAGGCCTCTAGAGACCGCAAGTTTGTCCAAAATGTCAAGTACTGTTTACGTAGGGGTAGCTTTATACGCACTGCGGGGGCGCGCTGATCTGGGGAGCCAGGCTAGGTCCCACAGGGGCCTGCACAAGACCGCGCGGTCCATGTGGAGCCAGTGTTTTTCGCTTTCGCGAACAACCCATTCCGATATGCAGTGGAGGTGACATGACCAGAAATATTCTAGAAGATTAGGGCATGCCAGGCCTCCGCGGTCTCGGGGAAGCATAAGTAGTTGAGTTTGAGAAGCGCAGGCGACCTTTGCCCCATATAAAGGCATTTAGATCTCGTTGGAGAATCTGGATGTCCACCAGTGGTATTGGGGTGGGAAGAGTTTGAAATAAATAGAGCACTTTTGGAAGAAGGGACATTTTAATCGCGTTGAGGTGCCCCAACCAAGAAAGAGGGAGGTTCTTCAACTGGTGTATGTCTACCTGTGTGTCGCTTCTACACGACGGCCAGTTGGCCTGGGTCCAAGAGGACAGTGAGGGGGTGAGGTTGAGGCCCTAATATCGTATCATGTGGTCAGCCCAATGTAGAGGGAGCAGGGTCTGTAGTCGACGCACCTCTGGGATTGAGAGGGTAAGATTTTGGCCGTGGGATTTAGCTAAATTAATCATGAAGCCCGAGGCTCTTTCAAAAGAGTGGAGAAGTGAGGCAAGCGCCGGTAGGGAGGAGTCGGGGTGGTTAAGGAAAGGAGACGGTCATCGGCAAAGAGAGATACCTTGTGCTTGTAGCCTCCAAAGGGGATATCCCATATGTCTTGCAATTGGCGTATTGCGATCGCCAGGAGTTCCACTGCCAGGGCAAACAGGAGTGAAGAGAGAGGACAGCCTTGCCTGGTACCCCTGTGTACAAAGACGGGGGCCATGAGTCAGCCATTGATATCAATTTGCGTGCACGGGCGAACATAAGGAGCCATCAATTTAGAGATCATGACCGGGCCTAGGCATATTTTGTGTAGCACCGACCGTATAAAGCAGCAGTCCACCCGATCAAACGCCTTCTCCGCATCCAGGGACACCAGGCAAGCCGGGATGTTTCTCCGTTGGACCTTTTCAATGAGATGGGCTATGCGGCGTATGTTGTCCGCCCCTTGGCAATGTCAAATAAATCCCACTTGGTCTGGGTCTATTATACCAGGGAGATAGGATTCAAGGCGGTTTGTGAGGATCTTGGTGTAGATCTTCGCAAAGAGCAATAGGCCGGTATGATGTGCTGAGTGAAGGGTCCTTTCCAGGCTTTGGAATGAGTACCACTTCTGCTTCTGACATTGTGGGGGTGAGGCCCGAGATTTCAGAGAAGCTGCTGAAAAGGTGTAAGAGAAGGCATTGAAGTTGGGGGAGAAAAATGCGATAGAAGGCGACCGTAAGTCCTTCGGGAGTTTTGCCCACTGGGAGCTGCTTTAGTGCCCTTGTCAGTTCGTCTAAAGTGATGGGCTTGTCTAAGAGTCGTGCATGGTGAGAGCTAAGAGGCTCCCAAGGGCAGGTGCTAAGGTAATCTCCTCTGGCGCATGGGGTTGTCAGTGTAGAGATCCTTGTAGAAGTCGCAGAGTGCCAATCCTTTGTCGCACTCGGAGGTGGCCCAAGAGCCGTCAACCCGCTTAATTTTAGTGATATGGGCTCTTGTTGCCTGGGCTCGCAGGTGGCGTGCTAAGCAGGTACCCACTTTATCTCCCCCATGTAGAATTTCTGTTTAAGAGACAAAAGGGAGCGTTCCACCTTGTTGGTGCGGTGGGGACGCAGTTGTCCCCGGGGCATCGCTTTTTATATTGAGCCGAGGGCAGCTTATGATCTCTATGCTCTAGGGCCTTAATATCCTTGGACAGATTTGTTTCAACAAGGCGAGCTTCTCGAGATCAGGCAATGGTAATAGAAGAGATAACTCCCCAAATGGTCGCTTTGAAGGCATCCCATCTAATGGGTTCAGGTGGTTCTGGGGTGTCGTTTGCGGTAAGAAAGGCCTCAATCTCCCAGGTGATGTCTGCTAGATCTATCGGATCCCGCAGAATGTGGGGCGGGAGCCACCAGGGAATGGGAGTGGCATGATGTCTACCTGGAACTTGGAAGGTTACAGCGACATGGGCGTGATCTGATATGGAGAGTTCAGATATCTCAGCTGATTCCAAGGAGCGGATCAGGGAGAGAGAGAGAAAGCAATAATCAATCCGTGAGTATGAGCGGTGGACAAGTGAGAAGAAGGAGTAGTCCCTGGTGTCAGGGAATAGATATCTCCAGGCATCGGTGAGACGAAGGTCAGTGATAACCCTCCTGAGAGCCGCCAACATAGCCCCAGTGCCTTGGTATGCAGGCACGCTGCAATCTAGATCCGGATTCCATACCAGATTGAAATTACCCCCGAGAATGATCACTTCTTCCGGGGCATGTAGCAGGTCACCCAGGTGGGTCCTCAAGAATGTGCCCTGCGCTTGGTTGGGTGCATAAATATTGAGGAGGGTCAGAGGTTGGGTGCCCAGATGCTCTTGGACCTTTAGATAATGGCCCTGCTGGGGGCTCCCCCCTGCCAGCATGGCTTTTGTTAGTATTGCAACCCCTGCAGATTTAGAGGAAGAGCAAGCCCAATATTGACATGGGTATTTGGGGTGAGTCATGAGGCGTGTGTCAGAGGTGACCAAGTGAGTTTCTTGAAGGAATATAATGTCGGGATCATGTAGGAGTAGGTAGCGCCAGACTTGTCGCCTCTTGTTAGGGGAGTTAAGTCCCTTTACATTGAGAGAGAGGAGCTTAATGGATGGAGCCGCAGTCATCATGGTGGGGGCTGTGGTGAAGAGCGTCATCGGAGCAGACTGTGAGAAGACTGAATTGTGAGCGGATCGTGGGTGCTAGGGGCAGGTTTGTAGAGGCATGCCACATATGTCTGGCTGGATGAGGCGCTCCCAAGGTGTACAGTGGGCCAATAAAGTTATGGGAGGTCCCCCGAAATGCACTCAGTGTAAGGGGAGGTAGTCAGAGAAAGCCGTCGGACGGTCTCCACATCCAGCGGCCAGTCTCTAAGGTTGCGACGAAGGTCACTAGGTGTCAGTCCGCCTTCGTATATTAAAAGAGGCATTTTGATGCATTCTGGGTTGTCAGGTAGAGCCACATCAACTGAAGAGGCCAGTGGGTGAGTGAGAGTATATGAGGCAATAAGGACTCAGTGGGACAGGGCGTCCTGGGGCGTAGTGCTTGCATATGCCTCCCTAGAAATCTAGAGGCAAGAACCTGTGCTTAGGGGGAAAGAGGCATGGGCATTGGTATGTCAGGCATGATTCTGTCCGAAGCCGCGGGGGAGCGGGCCGGTGAGAGAGAGTCACTCATGGTGCGGAGATGTTTGGTGATGTCTTGTTTTGCCTGAGAAGAGTCCTGCTCGTTGGCACAAGCCCTGTGCTTGGGGGGGTGGATCAGTGGACCATTCCTTCCGGGTTGCCTTCCTGCACTGGGCCCATGGGGAGGAGGAATCCGCATCCCTAGTGTCCGTCGGGAACCGGAGGAGCTGTTTTGCATCTCTCAACGAGCGTAGAACTTGGCGCTTGCCCTCCCTGGTAAAGATCAGCGCTAATGGGTGGCCCCATTGGTATTTAATTTTGAGTTTACGCAGCTTGTCCGTGACTGGTTTGAAATCTTTACGCCTTCGAAGGGTGACTGCGGCTATGTCTTGGAAGACCTGGATCGGGTAGCCATTGTATGTTAAGCCAGTGACTCCACGCACCTTCTGTAGAATGGCTTCCTTCTCCACAAAAAAGTGGACTCGTGTGAGAATGTCTGGGGTAAAGTCCGGGCGTCCCCTGGACCCAGGGACTCGAGCTCTGTCAAGGGCTGGGAGAGAGGCATCATCATCTGCCCTGATCGTCTGCGGGAGGCCTGCCGTAAAAGACATAGGGGCCGATTCCGATCTCGGCCGGTAGGGCACCGAATCGGATTCGGCTTAACCGGATCCGATTCGGAGCCCTATTTCCCGACCGAGTCGTACGTGCGTCTGGGCGAGCGAGTACGATGCGTGCAGTCGCGAAATCCCCGACCGACTCGTTCGCAGGACCCGACCGCTCCGACCGACTCGCACGGGGACGACACGCACCGCGCAATGGAGACATTCCCCGGCCGGGTAAGTACGATGCGCACCTCGACCGCTCTGACCGACTCGCGTAGTCCGGCTCCAAGGAGCTGTCGGAGCCGCACTTTGGGGGTCCGTGTCGGACCCCCCTGGAAGCGTAGGCGCGCGAGTCGCACACACACGTGCATGCACGGTGCGACCCGCATCGACGCGAACACGCTGTAGAGGGCGCCCTTGTTCGCGTCGTGCCCATTGGGTCAATGGGAGCCTGTGTACGCGTCGTACGACTGGCTCCCATTGACTTCAATGGGAGTCCGACCGAATCGAGTCCGATAGCATACGTGCGCATCGTACTCGTTCGGTCGGACTGCTAGGGTCCGATTCGGTCGGAAATCTCTCCGGGTCCGGCTCGGTCGGGGAGATTTCCGGCCTGAATCGGAATTGGCCCCTCAATGTCTTGTCCCTCTGCTCCGCGAGGGACACCCCTGATGCGAATATTATTACGTCGGCTTCTATTTTCAAGGTCCTCCTGTTTCAGTTGGAGATTGATATGCTGATCTTCAAGCTCTGTCATTCAGAGGCTCTCATGTTCCTCCGCTCGCGTGTCCATCGTGCGTTCAAGGTTGTCGACACAGCCCCGATCTCCATGACGTCTCGACATTCCCCGTAGGCAGGTTTTGAAGTCGTGTTTGAGAGATCCGATTTCAGCCTTAATGTCCTGGAGAAATGATCTCATAAAGGCCTGCGTGATCAGGGCCAATGACGGGTCCTCAACAGCCATAGCACCCGGGGGGCGGAGGCAGACGGTGGTGGAGGCTCGGATTTCAGCCACAGGGAGGCCACGGGATTGTCCTTAGCCGGGGTAGGCACCAGATCTTTACCGGACTTGGAGCATGGCATGGCCAGGGTTGCGATCTCCGCAGTCCAGGGGCTGCGCAGGGAAGGTGCAGCGCAGATGGAGGCCGATGCTGCAAGAGAGAGAGCCCTTATGACACCCGCAGATCCAGTGCTAGCCAGCTGTGTGAGAGCGGCAGCGCCGCAGGGGTGCCGATGTAAGGTAGATAGGCCCAAGGGCCAGGAACACCCGGCGAGATCCAGTCAGTCGCTGTGAAGGGCAGAATCTCTCAGGGGGAGGACGCACCGGAGGGGAGAGTGCTCACCAGGCTCCAGTGGGGAGCGTCAGGAAGCAGCAGGGGGGGTGACACCTGGAGGGTGGTTGAGAGAGGGAGTCCCACCCGTGTCCATTAGACTAATGCAATAACAGGTCTAGGCCAGCTATCCACCTCGGCCTGATGATGGCTGAAAGTCGAGGTATCCAGAGGGCTAAGCGCAGGATCAAACAATATAGTCAGTTTCAAAATTGCAATTCCAGCCACCGGGGCCCTCCCAGGTCCAGGGTCTTGGGAGCCACACCCCAGTCACACCCTGCGAGCCCACTCCATGCAGCAGCAGCACCTCTCAGGCCAGGTGGACCCGCTGGCGTCCAGCAGCACCGCTGGGGGGGGACACGTCAACCGCACAGGGGTTCACAGCAGCAAGTCAGGCCCGCAATGCCCCCGAGGTGGGCCATGCAGGCAGGACCCACACAGTGTAGACCACGGCAGCTTTCCCCACAGTAATAGGGAGGCCAGGACCCCCCCAGTGACCAGAGGAGGCCCAGCAGGGGAGTATCCAGAGCAGGCAGGGGAGGGGAGGAGTGCGCAGACACGCTGCGCGATCTCTGCAACCGGTCTCCCCAGTCACTGAGTCCGTGAGGTGGAGACCCTGCCCTGCGGCCTGGTGAGCCCAAGTGCGCAAGGCCTAGGGACAAGCGCACCCCAGCGTGATAAAGGGGCCACCCCAGTCCCCGCGCGGCCCTCAGTGCAGTCAGGGAGGTCGGGCCTCCAATCGCCAGAAGGGGCGGATGAAGGACCCACCAGGGAAGATGAGGGGGAGCAGAAGGCCCTGCTGCGCGAGCTCCGCAGCCGATCAATCTCACTTCAGTTTATGCAGGTCAGACTGGCAGCGTCAACGTGGAGGTCGGGACGCAGCTGAGCCCAGGTCCCAGCGAGGTCAGCGGTGGGGCGCAGGGGGAACCACAGAGAAGTGAGCCCACT
This sequence comes from Calotriton arnoldi, assembly GCA_963921515.1. Lineage (NCBI taxonomy): Eukaryota > Metazoa > Chordata > Amphibia > Caudata > Salamandridae > Calotriton > Calotriton arnoldi. The sequence goes on from CAWUFW010001007.1 coordinate 209,953, forward strand.
CCCCCGGGCGGCAGCTCCGGTGATGTGTCCGCACAGGTCTGAGCGGGCGTACCCGCCATCTGGGCCTGGCATGCCTGCAGTTGTGCTCCTCTTCAGGCGGGCACCATTCCCCGCCTGACAATGTCCCGGGATAGTCTGCTGGGTCCGAGGTAGCCCCCAAGGTGGATGGGGCCAGGTGCTGGGAGGCGAGGACGGAGGGGACCCTGTCTCCCTGCAGGCCAAGATGGCGGCCGTTGGCGACGCAATGCTTCTTCCCCCGGAGGTAGGGGGCCCTGCTGTGAGAGCTCCACAGCCGATCACTCCCACCTCAAGTGATGCAGGCCTACGACTGCAAGTGTGGCAGGCGGCGTCGGTGAGGAAGATGAGGAGCGGCCGGGCCCAGCGCCACCCGCGGGGGAATACTCCAGGTTGGTTCGATGGGGGCGCTCCGTCGCAGTCACCCCACGATGTCAGCAGCGGGCGAGGCAGGGTCCACAGGCAAATGGGTCCGCCCCCTGGGCCGCAGCTCCAGCGATGCAGCCATGCAGATCGTAGCAAGCGGGCTCGCCATCAGGGCCATACAGACGCCCAGCTTGTCCTTACTTCAGGCAGGTCACGTTCCCGGTCCAGCAGTGGTCTTGGGAGGATCTGAGTCGGGCCGGCCCCCAGGCCAGGTGTGGCCTGGTGCTGGGAGATGAAGGTGGGGGGCAGGTCCCTCCGGGCAGCTTCGTCCGCGAGACCTAAGATGGCGGCCGCAGGTGGGGAGGCAATCTCTTCTCCGGGCACCAAAAGTGTGTCGGATGGCCCCACAATCGGTTTTCAGGGCGGTGGCAGGTGCCTGGTAGGGTCTAGGAGACAGGCCCCAGGGCATATGCCCACAGCCAAGCTCAGGAACTGGCAGCCAAGCTTTACCAGGTCGCGATGGAGCGGAGACACGACAAGATACGCCTCACTCAATTCGGGGCTTGGCCACGCCCCAATATAAACTATTTTAAAGTGTATACTACAAATATCAAGAAATGTGTTCATAAAATATATGATAAAAAAATTGTAATTTTTGAGCTACAACTAGTACAATACTAAAGCACTTAACTTATGTTATACAGATAGATACATAACTCAAATATCCCAATAAACAAAACACATTTGGGCATATTTACAAGAGCATTGCGCCACCGGAGCGTCACTTTTTTCTACGCTTCGGTGGCGCAATGCCTTGCACCATATTTACAAAAGACACACAGGTGACGGACGGAATGCAGAGCAAATCAAACATTCACTCCAAGTCAAAAGATCTTGATTAAATCCATTGTTCTTTTGCTCACCATGCCACCCCAGTTTAGACCCAGCCATATGCAAATCAGTCTTGACCCTGTGCCTCATGGGAATAGTCCAGCCCGAACTGCCAAGCCAGGTCCTCCCTGGACCAAAAACAAGCATCCTGGGACCGGTTTCGGGGCATCAGCCCTCATCAGCCAGGCTAGCTGGAATCGAGTAGCACAGTGAGCCCGGGACCCACGTCTGGGCATACCCGGCGCACTTAGAGCGAGAAAGCAAAAGACACACAGGTGATGGACGGAACACAGAGCAAATCAAACATTCACCCCAAGTCAAGAGATCTTGGTTAAATCGATCGTTCTTTTGCTCACCATGCCACCCCAGTTTAGACCCAGCCATATGCAAATCAGTCTTGACCCTGTGCCTCATGGGAACAGTCCAGCCCGTGCTCTCCATGCCACTGGAGTCAAGCTATCCGGCTGATGAAACCGGTCCTAGGATGCTTGTTTCCAGTCCAGGGAGGACCTGGCCTGGCAGTTCTGGCTGGACTGTTCCCATTGGGCGCAGGGTCAAGACCGATTTGCATATGGCTGGGTTCAGATCTCTTTACTGGGGTGAATGTATGACATTGTTCTGCATTCTGTCCACCAATTGTTCTTTTTGCATTTGTGACCCCGAGTGGGGCGGGTATGCCCAGACGTGGGTCCCGTGCTCTCCATGCCACTGGAGTTAAGCTATCTTGGCTGATGAGGGGTGAAACTGTGGCGTAGTGGTTAAGGTCACTGACTCTTACTCCAAAGGTTATGAGTTCAAATCCTGGTGTTTCAATGGTTGTGGTTTCTAAAGTAAAATTAATGTCAGAAGTATTAGAGACGGGCGCAGATGTGCTAGTACTTTGCGTTTTCTTGCCAGCCAGGAGTGTGATGTGTACATGATTCAGGAATGCTCCATCCCCTTTGCAACATAATACAAGCACCTAGAACAGCAGTGGACCCTAGGGCCTTCCTTTTGGTCTGGGGGGAACAGCAGTAGGTCTGTAGGAGTGGCTACCTTACTCAGAGGAAAGGGTTTCACAATGGACTCAGTCACCGAACTGGAGGGCGGCAGGGCTCTTGTTGTCGACGGTTCGTGGGCAGGAGAGCCAGTTAGACATATCAATGTGTATGCCCCTTCTGACATAGGCGAGCGACGGGAGCTGTTTCAGCGCCTCAGGCCACAGCTGGTCACCTCAAGAACAATTTTGATAGGTGGGGATTTCAACTGTATTCTAGAAGCAGGTGGAAGATGCTGGGCCAGGGCTGGGGAAGGATGGATGGATGATGCTGCAAAACTACTGGTGGTGATGGTGGGTGAGGCCTCCATGACAGATGTCATTGGGTCCATGGGGGCGAACACCAGGAACTTCACCTGGAGTCGCCCTGATGGTTCTTTGCGCTCAAGGATAGACTTCATCTTTACCTCTCAATCAGTGAAGCTCAGGCAACATTCAATGGTGACAGTGCATTTCTCTGACCACAGAGCTATCCACTTCCAAGGGGAACTGACGGGCAAGTTCCTGACAGGTCCAGGCACTTGGAAACTGAATAGCTCTCTGCTGGAGAAAGAGGGGGTGAAGGAGGAGCTGAGGGAGACATACATCCAGTGGCAAGCCATGAAAGACACCTTCCAGTCCACAGGGGAATGGTGGGAATGGGTCAAAGGCAGGATCCAGGATTTCTTCAAGAATGTGGGCAGGCAGGTTGCAAGGGGGAGAAAGAGGGAGTTCAGTAGACTACAGCAAGAGCTGCAAGAACTGCACGATCTCCAACTCCGGGGATGGGATGTCATGAGCCCTCTGGAGGAAGTCAAGAAAGAGCTGAGCGAGCACTTTCATGACGAATCCAGGAGGATCATTTTCCGTTCCAAGGTGGAGAATCTGGAGAAGGGGGAGAAATGAAACTCCTTCTTCTTTAGGAAAATCCACTCTGCGCACACCCCTCTGGTTCAACTGCGCAATAAGGAGGGAACCCTTTATGACACAAGGGAGGACATTAGGAAGGTTGTGACAGACTTCTATGGGGACCTCTACTCAGAGAAGAGGTTAGAGGGAGATCAAGCAGAAAAGTTTCCGTCTGGTATCCCAAGAACTGTTTCCCCAACAGTGAGAGAAGCCCTAAATGCCCCCCTCACTTTGGAGGAGCTGCACCTTGCAGTTAAATCCTTCAAGCCAGGGAAGGCACCAGGAAGTGACGGTCTCCCAGTCGAATTCTATGCCTCACTGTGGGACCTAGTGGGACCAGATCTCCTGCAGCTGTATGAGGAGATGGAGAGGGAGGGAATCATGCCCCACACTCTTAGGGAAGGAATGATTGAGCTCTTGTATAAATATAAGGGGGAGAGATGTGACTTCAAGAACTGGCGCCCTATGTCTCTCCTGAATGTAGACTACAAGATCCTGGCAAAGACACTAGTAAATAGACTGAAGGGCGCCATGGGAGTTAGTTCACGCAGACCAAACCTGCAGGGTCCCGGGGCGCAGGGTCGCAGATAGCCTGGCACTGATCAGGGGTACGATCCAGTACATCACGGACCGCAAGATCCAGGCTGCCCTGGTCTGTCTAGATCAGGAGAAGGCATTCGACCGCGTCTCCCATGAATTCATGGAGAGGGTACAGCACGGTTTTGGGCTGGGGGAGCGGTACTGCGGTTATGTTAAAATAATGTATAAAGATATCTTCAGTTCAGTCATTGTAAATGGTTGTAAAACAGACCCCTTTTTCTATCAGGTCTGGGGTAAGACAAGGCTGCCCGCTCTCGTCACCTCTGTTTGTTTTGGTTATAGAGCTACTCGCTTAGTACATCAGGAAGAACCCGAACATCAGAGGGATCCCGATGATCCAGCGATGTACTAACAGCAGATACTCCACTACCATATACTCACCTGGGCCCATATAACTACTTGCACACAAAACACCAAGTAGACCGCTGGGAAACTTCAGTTTATGATTTTCATACTTCAAGATCTAGTTATTTCTTTTCCCTAACTAAACCTTTCACTGATCAATTAGTTCATTCCTCTGGTCAATGGACCATTAGTTGGAACTAGTTGATGGTGATAATTAACATAACTTATTATATATTTCTCGATTAAAAATGAAATAATCACAGACTCGGGAAGTTTTAAAACCTTTATCTAAATTAGTTGCGTGTGAACCATCTCAAACATTTCAGTACAAACACCCTCATTCAAAAGAGTGTCAATTCAATCAAATTTCAAATAAGCATTTGAAATTCAGATCCACACAATAACAATGCTCAGAAAGAAGAGGATAGAGAGAGAAGAACATCTATCAATACGATGTATTTATATTTACCAAGTATGGTGTGAAGACCAACCCCCTGGCCAAAGGGCTGGTAAGGGTCCCCCGGGATAGATCAGGAGACAAAGACTTCAGGACAGGAATCAGGACAGGATACTTCACCTCTCTAAATACCGACGATTGCGTCGCACCCCTCTCTGACACTCTCTTCCTTCTCGTGGTTCTTCCGCGATCTTCTTTCTAACCCAATTAAGTTAAAATAGATGGTTCTGCATTCGATTTTCTTCATCAGCGTCTCACAGCTTCAGCACCACCCCCAACACCGACAGCATCCCGAGCTCTGCATCGCCTCAGCCGAAAAGCTAAACTAACTAACTAAAACTACCTCAATTATACCTTTCCATATCCATGTACCACCCATTAATGCTTCAATTTCACAAAATACTAACTCTGATTGGACAGGCGAGGGGGGATGATCGTCACACCATGCTTACATTTCACTTATTTCTTTAAACAATTGTATTCAAATCCCTCCCCTCAAACTTTATTAAAATCATTTCCTTTCCCATACATCTCCAAACTTTATTAATACAAAATGTTGCAACGTTATGAATAAAGCTCCTTCATATGAACTCTTCACCCTCATGTTCCCAGGGCACATCTTCGCTGGCCTTGGACGCGTGACAAGTCCTTACTCATCTTTTCGTATTCTCTCTCTAGTACGCATGCGTAGGGTCAAGTCAGTCAGCTCGATTCAGACAAGTGTAGAGGGCCCAAATGCGCTCTAATAATAAAGTCAAAAGAAGAAATGTTATTTTCAAAAATAAATGGTTTCACTGTACACCACCAACCTCTACTCTAACCCACTTCATTTATTATTACCCTTTCTACATTTGCGTTAGTATAAAACTTATATTCTATTTCAGCCAAGCAGGTGCCATGCATGTGAGCTTCCAAGCGGCCATTTTATTGTCTATTGCGCAGGCGCAATATTTTCCCTCCAAGCATTAGTACGTCATACTACGTAGATGTAGTAGACGCATGCGCAGTAAAGATCCCTTGTTAAAGTGCGTTTTAGTCCTTCGTTCATGTTATTGCCGTTAGTAAACACATAGGCAAGCTTCCTTGTCCCGCGTGTCTTTTTCTAAATGCGATTTATTAATTAGAAACACGTCGTTAGTAATTCGTTAGTGAGTTAGAACGAAAGGATTGCTTCCGAGCAAGTCTCATTTGCGAGTCCTTGCTCCATCAATCCCCTCTCTGATGGCATCTTAAGCCATCACAAAATTACCCATCCCATCCCAGATACCAACTTTAACACTTCTCAGTTTTCTCTATTTCTCCTCTCACTTTTTCATCAATCAACTCGTTTCCTTCTAAATCTCTCATCTTCTTATATAATCTGCCTTTCATTTCTTCCAGCTGTATTTCATCATATTTTCTTTTTCGCTTCTGTCCCTTTCCTTTTCTGTCAAAATGTACTTTCTCTTTCCTACCTCTTCTACAACACTTATATGTGATCATTATTATCATCACTACTGTTATTATCATAACTAATGGTATTATTATTTGACCTAGAAAACCCTTCCCAAAACCAACAAACCATTTCCCTATTGATGTTATACTTTTTATTAGTCTTCCCCACACACTGTCAACCTCCAGTTGGGTCAAGTCTTTATGCATTCTTGTAATGTTTTCAATATATCCTTTAATTTCTCTGCTCTTGTCCAGAATATAAGTGCAGCAATGTTGAATTTTCAACATGCCACAGACTCCACCTTCTTTTGCTAACAATATATCAAGAGCAAGACGGTTCTGTAAAACCATAGACCTGATTGCAACCATTTCTGTGTTAATCATTAAGAATCCTCCTGCAGTGTCTGTAGAAAGATGATCAACTATGGTTGATAACTTACAAATTTTCTGTGAATTCAGAATGACTCCAACTGAGGGTATCAGTGCACTAAAAATAACTCCTACAATTTCAAAAAAACTAACTCTTCTTCTACGTGTTAGTCCATTATATTTTCCATTGGTTCCACTGATTTTATCTACATGATAGATCTTTGGAAAAACTATTCCAAAGTAACAGCTCCTGTACCATCTTGCAGGTAACCTATAATAGGCATTGCTCCCACAAACATAATACACTCCTGGAAACACAGGATCAGTTCCCCCTTTTAGTCCCCACCCTCCTAAAATTAGGAAGTTGCGTTCACATTCACTGGAACCAATGTCATTATTGTTATAATCTGTCTTTAATCTATGGAGGCAGAATTTTCTCCTTTTCACAAAATCCAGGGACATCGCAGCATGAGCCTTGCCACTTGCATAGATTCCCTCTTTCCCAACCCATGGAGGTACATGGGTTTTCTGTTCAGTTGCCTTCTTTATTAAATCCTGTCTCCTTTCTTCTACTAAATCCAAAAAATCTTTTTCTTCTTTTCTTAATGTACATGTTAGATTATCATTATGTGCCTGAACTAAATCTATTGAACTCATTGTTATGAAAAATTCACCCATAAACTGTGCATTTTTACTACTAGCTACTGGATTCATATTCTTTCTAATAGGTAATTCAGAAAATACTACATCTATATCTGAATAAAAATATTGAAGTCTCCCTGTAGCATAAAATAAACTTGATAAAATACTACATGACACACCATACGTTAAAGGTATATGGTGATACGTCATTCCTTCTGATACTGATGAGGGTAACTTCATACACACGTAACAGTTATTAATCTCCATAGTACTAACATATTGAAATAACAATTTAATAAACACATTGGAAGACGTATTATAGTCTGATTCGTTATGATAGTTTGCTTCATCTTCTACCCCTATTTCTATTTCAGTTTCTTTTATTCTATCCACCTTAACATTAGTATCTGTATTATTCTTGTCACTTGTTTTCATTAACAAAGGTACTCCTACTGTTAGGAATAACCATACTAATGCTGCTAATAAAATACTACAAAAACAAAATCTAAAACACTTTCTTTTTAATCCACACTTTGGTTTTCCGATCACTTCAATTTCTGCCATTTTTACTCCTGAGAAAATTTCTTTTCTCTTATCTTTTCTTTGTCAGTTTTATTTTTCTTTTCGTTTTTAAGGAGGCCTCAATTTGCTTTCATCAATCTGGACAACATGAATTTCTTCTGTTTCATCAGTCAGATCTAGGGATTCAAATTCCTCGAGTATGACGTACGTCCATTCAGGAGCCTTGTATCTCCTGTTTAAATTTTTCAATCTTGGACTTCTTCGAGTTATTTTTGCCAAAGTTTGTTTAGATTGTGTTTGACTTGTGACTTCGTTTACTTGTTCTGGTCTCTTTTCAGATTTTCTCAAGTGATATTTTAGTTTCTTTACTCCAGTTGGCCAATTGTCTCCCTTTCTGATTCTTTTGATTTGTACTGCGTTTTCACCTTCTTTATCTCCTTGTAAAGTTCTTTTTATTTCATTTATTCTAGGCACAATCTGTTCTGATTCTCTGTTTTCTGTGCTTGTACCTTCTTTTGCTTCCACCTGCTCAGGTCTTACCGTATTTTGTTCTTCTTCTTCCTGAGCTTGTTCTTCTAATTCTATCTGATCCTGTTCAGGTCTTACTTCAAACCTTTCTTCTTCTGCCTGAACCTGTTCTTCTAACTCTATCTGATCCTGTTCAGGTCTTAATTCAAACTTTTCTTCTTCCGCCTGAACGTGTTCTTCTATTTTTCCCTCCTCAGGTTCGTGTAAGTCTTTTTTATTTTCCACCTGAGTGTGTTCTTCTTCCCCTGTCTCTTCCTCACTACTTTCCTGTCTTTTCAGTTCTGTTCTTCTTGTTTCAATAACATCATCAATTACTTCAATCACTGGTATCCACTCTTCCTGACTTGTACTTGGCTGTTCGTCTTATGGTTGTCTTTAGAATCTATTACTCTAGATTCTTCAATCTCACAGTTTACAACTCCTGACGCTTCAGCCTGTTCAGTCAGTGGTTGCTCTTGTTGTTCTGATGGGCTCGGAACTCTTCTGGTATGGCTGGCATGAATCCAATTGGGCAAACCTGCACACTTCACTGCTGTGGTAGTGACTAGTATGACTTGCCGCGGTTTGTCCCACCTTGGTGCTAGGCACGACTTTCTTGCGTGTTTCTTCACTAGCACCCAATCTCCAGGATTCAAATCATGCACTTGGTCTGGCTGTCTTTCAACTGCGTCTTCTCCAACCTGGTGAGAGATAGAACGCATCATTTCAGCCAATCCTTTGCAATAGTCCAATACCAGATCATCAGTTATACTCATTAGTTTATTTCCAGGAATAAATGCCTGCCTCATGGCTCTTCCCATGAGGATCTCATGTGGGCTCATTCCTGTTTTTCTGTCTGGAATACTTCTGAGACCCATCAATACAAGAGGTAATGCATCTGGCCATTTCAGCTTTGTGGATGCACACACCTTTCCCAATCTTGACTTGATGGTGCCATTCATTTGCTCAACAATTCCAGAAGCCTCTGGACGATAAGCACAGTGCAGTTTTTGTTCAATGTTAAATGCAGCACAGATTAATCGAATTATTTCATTATTAAAATGAGGGCCTCTATCTGATTCCAAAGTGACTGGAAAACCAAATCGCGGAACTAACTCCCTCAACAACAATTTTGCAACTGTAAGACAGTCATTTCTTCAAGTGGGATAGGCTTCCACCCATCTTGAGAAAAGGCATACTATGACAAGTATATATTTCAGTCCATTGTATGGGGGCAATTCAATAAAATCTAACTGTAATCTAGTGAAGGGTCCTTCTGCCTTTCCAATCTTTCCCCAGCTTACCACTGTCTTTCTTCCTGGATTTTGCTGCTGACAGGTCAAGCATCTTTGGCAAAGGCTTTCTGCGACTACCCTGAACTTCGGATTGTACCAACTCTGTCTGAATAGCCTGATCATTGAATCTCTCCCTATGTGTGTTGCTCCATGATACACTCTTGCCATTTTTTAAAGTAAACAATCTGGCATGACTGGTCTTCCATCTAAATACACCCATACCTCATCATGTGGTCTTTTTGTACAAGCTGCCTTTATCCAAATTTCCTTTTCCTCAACTTCTTCCTGCAATTGTCTAATTTCATCCCATGTTTCTGGTACTGAGAAAAACATAAGTTGGCATCTGGTTTCACCCGTTTCAATTTTTCGGTTTATGGCCACTGTATTTTTGGCACAGTATTTGGCCACTTGGTCAGCATAATTATTGCCAGCAGTCACATAGTCATTTCCTGACCGATGTGCAGCACATTTTACAACTGCTATCTCTTTTGGCAATTGTAATGCTTCCAACAAATCCTTCACATTTTTGCTATTTCTGATAGGAGATCCTGAAGAAGTCAGAAATCCCCTCTGCATCCAGAGCTGGCTGAAGTCATGCACAACCCCGAACCCATATTGACTGTCCATAAATATGGTTACTCTCCAATTTTTCCTCTTTTTACATGCCATTGTTAAGGCAACCAATTCAGCTACTTGTGCAGACTTGACCCCAGGTAAACAGGATGCTTCAATTACCCCAGATATTTTACAAACAGCATATGCAGCACTTAGTCCTCCTTCTTGTGTTCTAAGGCAGGATCCATCTACAAATAACTCATGATCAGCCTCTTTCAAAGGTGTCTCTTTTATGTCCGGCCGGGGCTTCGTGCATAATTCAGTCACGTCCAAACAATCATGATCACTCTCATCCCTCACTTCCTCATCACAGGGGTCTGGCAGTAGGGTAGCTGGGTTCATAATCGTACACCTTATCACAGTCAAGTTCTCAGCACCCAGAATCACTCTTTCATACTTAGTCAAACGACTAGGGGTGAGATGCTGTGTTCTTGTTCTTGTCAAAAGAATCTCAACCGAGTGTGGAACAAAAACCTTTACCGGATGTCCCATCACTATCAACTCACTTTGCTCCAGACTCATACAAGTAGCAGCTACTGCTTTTAAGCAGCCAGGCAAAGCTGAAGCCACTGGGTCCAATGTAGCTGAAAAATATGCCACTGGACGTCGACTCAATCCATGTCTCTGTGTTAAGACTGAAAGTGCACAATTTTCTCTCTCACAGCAAAACAAAGCAAAGTCTTTTGAATAATCAGGCATGCCCAAAGCAGGAGCCTCACACAAACAGTTTCTTAGTTTCACAAATGCCTCTATGCAGTCATCATTCCAATCAATCGGGTCCTTTGCTCTTTTCCGGATCATCGGTATTAATGGTTTTGCTAACATCGAAAAACCATTAATCCATTGCCTACAGTATCCAACCACTCCTGGAAACATTCTCATTTCTCTTTGAGTCTGTGGCAATTGCATTTCTTTGATTAATTGTATTCTTTCCGGTGTTACTTTTCTAACTCCTCTTTCTATTTTATGCCCTAAATATCTAACTTCTCGTTGACAGAATTGTAATTTTTCTGGAGACACCTTGTGTCCTCCTTCAGCCAAATGGTTCAGCAATGCAATTGTGTCTGTGACACTGTCAGACCAGGTTCCTCAGGAGCAGTACCCTCAAGAAGCCCACCTTCCGGCAGCCTTGACTCTGCGCTCAATTAAACCAGAGTATCAAGATGGTCAGACGGGGGGAAGGGAATTAGGGAGGGTACTGCGGGGAGGGAGATCTGGAACAGACGTAATAAACAGTTGAGTTGACAATCCTTCACTTATCACCAGGAATGCAAACTATACATTTATGGTTAGTCAAAATGTCTTATAATTACCTGTGAAAGAAAAAGACCAAAATGTTCTGTAACAACAATAACTTTCTCAATAGCTCTTTCTCTGATTAGTATTCCGGAAGTCAACAAGGTGAATGTCTTTGGTTAAAATCAGGAAATCCAGAATATCAGCTGATGAAGACCTTGAGCGTTTTATAAGTTATGCGCCATATAATATCAAGGATCATTCATGAATAAAACTGTGCGCCACTTGGTAATGTTCATAAAACCTTTTAGTAACATCAAAGGTAAATGGCCAAAGTGAACAGGTATTCTGTGTATTTAACTGTACATTGAATGAAGATGAATTACACACTAGAATATCATTTGGTACCTTCTCATGATATTTGCATGAAGTAAATAATACTAATCTCTATTTTTCTTCCTGATTCAAATTACTTCTTTGCGCTTTTCTTTATATTCATAACTGAGAACTCTCAAAAGAAAACGAATGCAAATGAGATGTATTCTGAGTCATCAAACTTAGGTGATGAACTCGTAATGTCTTACTTCTATTTAAGTGTCCTTTGAAAGATTCTTTTTGCCAAGAAGAATGGTTTTTATAAATAAAACTGAATTAGGAGCTCGGAGTTAGTGGAAATACTTGAACGTCTATTTTCCTGAAACAAAGGGGAAAGCTTAAGCTAAAGACGTCTTCCTACCTGGAATGCACTCATTGAAATCGGATCTGGGGACCTTACCGGACTGGAAATGCTCGACCGGAGATGCAGAGAACTCGTCCTGAAAGCCGCTAGAATAATCTGCAAGGAGCGGCAGGGCGTGGTCCCTTTAAATACCTTCGGAACGATGACGGAGGCCGCCGAGGAGCATAATAAGAGATAATGCGACCCGGTCTCTTCTTAATTGCAGAACTCCGCATGCAACAATAAAGATGCTTGAAACAATAATAAAAAGGGTAAAATATTAACAAAGAAAAAGGGCAATATGGACCACCAGGCATATCAATCAGAGCACCATCGTCAGCATAAAAGATGTCCATAAGTGCAAGCAAATACACAGGGCAGGCATTGCGCTGCGCAAGGTTACTGTGCATCATATAAAGACAATGTCACTGCGCATAAAAGTCAATGTTACTGTGCATCCTATCAAGTCTGCTGTACTTATGGCACCAGCTAAACTTCAAGGCACCAGCTAGATAGCGTATACCTTGTATAGGGTTTCTGGAGGGAATATGACAGACACAATCTTCTCGTGTTTTTGATGCCACCAGTAGGTCATCAATGTACTGGACCAAAACAGATTTTCCAGGCATAATCAATGACTCTAGCCACTTTTTCAAAATCTGATTAAAAATTGAGGGACTCTCTGTGTACCCTTGAGGAACTCGACACCATGCGTAAATATGATCCTCAAACTTAAACGTAAAAAGATACTGGCTGTCTGGGTGCAAAGGAATAGAAAAGAATGCTTGGCATAAATCAATTACTGTAAACCAACCTGCATTCCAGGGTATCTGATAAAGGATCACTGCTGGATTTGGCACTATTGGGCAACATGGCACTACAATTTTATTTATTTTCCGTAAATCCTGCACTATTCTGTACTTTCCGCTAGGCTTTTTCAGTCCCATTATTGGTGAATTGCAGGGACTACCCATCACTTCTTTTAAAATACCTTGTTTAACCATTCGTTCAATTTCTGGAATAATTCCTGCTTTTACTTCTGGACTCATCTTGTACTGTCGGGTGTTTGGATACACTGCACCTTCTTTCACTGTCACTTTAACTGGGTCTATATTTGTCATTAGCCCAATGTCTTTTCCTGTAAAATCCCACAATTCTGGATTAACTGTGGTTCTCAACTCTTCTGGTAATTCATTCTCAGTTATTAGTGAAAACATTTCATCTACTTCTGTTCCCTGTTTGGCCAGCATCATCTTGTATACCACGTCTTCATCAGGGGTTTGGAAAGCGACACCATCCGGTGTACAATAGATCGTGCAATTCATCTTGCACAAAAGATCTCTCCCCAACAGATTTACTGGACTGGAATCGCAAACTACTAACCGATGCATTTCTTTGAAGTTTCCAATATGCACCTCCATTGGTTTTGTGATTGGGGTTCTAATCTGTTGGTTAGACACGCCTACAACTTGGATTGATTCTCCCGAGAGGGGTAGGTTTGGGATGTCTGCTGTTCTCACAGTAGACCTGGTAGCACCAGTATCCAATAGGAAAGTAATGTCTTTACCTTCTACTCTCCCATCAACAAATGGACCTGACTGATCTATCGGCAAGGATGCGCCAAGCACGCACTCCTCTTCCTCCCCCCTCAGGCACCGTCACTGTGCGGCATCTGAATGTTCTTCATCATTCTGTAAAAAATATTTTGTAATTGTTCTATTATTCTTACCACTTTCTCCTTGAAATCCGGTGTTCGCACTGAAACTTTGATGATTCACAAAATTTGGCATAGGAGCTGGTGGCACCTGATATTGTGGTGTAACTACCTGCTGCTGCTGATTCATAAGTACTTCATTCTGCATCTGTGGGATTACATTTTGATTTGGCCCATTATTACTCTTGTTATTCTGAGTACTCTTACACTCGTTCTTCCAGTGTCCAAGCTTTCCGCACGCATGACAAGGAAACTTCTTTTTCGCCTCTTCTCTGTCCATTCGTCCCTTATATTTATTACCATTCGCTCCTTGATTATTCTGACCCTGTTCTTTCACTTGATTATTATTTTGGTCATTTGTTTTCTCTTCTTGCTGTTCTGCCAATTTAACTTGTGCCCACATCATTTTCTCTTTTAGCTTCCTACGCCTGGCTTCAATGTCATCTCCGCAATATTTCGCATACTTTAAAATCTCATCCACTGTCTTGCTTTGCCAACATAACATGTGCTGCTGTATCATCTGACTGATTTCTGGTTTTGAACCATATACAAACCGATACACAAAATGTCCCATATCCTTGTCACCGATATTCTCAAAAACACTATACTGCTTAAACACCTGTAACAACCTTTCATAATATGCATGTATAGATTCATTTGGTTCTTGTGTTGTTCTATCTATTTTTACCCAATCTGTTTCTTTAGGAGGAATTTTCCCTTTCAAATACGTAATCACTTGGTGATACTTTTTCATCACCTCCTCCGAGGGTGCTCCTGTCTTTGCATCTCTAGCATACTCCTCATTAGGCCAGTCAATTGTAATTTTACATTCTGTCCATAAATCAGCAGGTACCACTATATCAAATAGACCATCCAAGTCTTTCTATAAAACCTTTGAAACCTTCACAAATCTCTCTACCTGTTTGTACCATTCAACTGGTTTTTCCCTCAGCTTTGGAAAATCATTTGTAAATGATAAAATATCTTGTCTACTCCAAGGAACATGAACATATCCACCTCCAGGAACCTCTCTCATTGAACACAATTTTTCCACCTTGCTTGATTCTCTTACTGGAAATGCAGCTGCTGCTTCTCTCGCTTGTACTTCCTTTTAATTTCTTATCCATCTAATTCTCCACTTATCAATGTCTCCCTATTTTCGCAAAATGTTCATTAATTCTTTTATCTGTAGTCTCTTTCCAGAAGCATTTACACTTTCTAAATCTTTATCAGTAAAGTCCACCCGATATGGTTTCTGTAACAACTTTGATTTCCCTATGTCTATTCCAATCTCTGAAGCAACTTCAGTCAATCTCTCATGAAATACTCTTGCCCTTCTGGTTATACTCTTACATAAAAATAATAATTCCTCTTCATTATAAACGTTCAATCTCTCTGTACCCACACATCCTGTCATCATCTCTTCCAATTCCACTTTCAATCTGCTGATATCTAAAATCCTGGGTGTTGGGTTCTGATTATCTCTTTCCTGTGCCCATCTTTCTATTTCTTCAGAGGTGACTATTGTTGCGCCTCCAGTTCCAGCAGGAACCAAAGGTCTTCTTTCTCTCAAATTCATAGGCGTAACTCTCTTTGGAGTTTCCGTCAAAGGTTCCACATTAGGGAGATCCATTAATGAAATAATTGACTCACTTTCGCTAACCTGATCATCTGTAATTATTATTTGTTTTCTAGGACTATTTAATGGAACTGTCACAAGTTGTGGTTTCTGGCAAATCTTATTATCTCCATACAATGGGATTACCGGACCAATGGTCACTGGTACTGTCAAAGCTTCAGTATTCAAATTTAACTGACTTATCTTTTGAACTAGTTCTTCTCTAGTTTTATTCAAAGCTTCTCTTTCATTATCCTGCAACACTCTGTTATATGACGTTTCATGTAAAATCTGTGGGGTTAATGGTATTCCCATTACTGGTGCACTTGGGGTAACCTTACTAGCTGCTTCTTGATACGGTGGTGGATTTTTAATTAAAATATCCTTTAACAACTCGTCATCTGATTCACCATATCCTGCCGAGTTCATGTGTTTCTTTTTCTCCTTACACTTCCCTCCAGACTGTTCCTCAGCCATTAACACTGGATATAACCCTTCTGATACCATAGCTCTCCTCCACTGTTTCATCTGCCCTTTGCGTGACTCATGCAAGTGTCTCGGAAAAAATCCTCTATACCTTCCACCTTTGCATTTCTCTCGTTCATATGACTCAGTCTCCCATTCTTCCAAAGCCTCATATTGAGTTAACCTAGGTCTAGGTTCCAAATCATTCATTTTCAATCTCAAATTCTGAAGAATCCTCCCATTAAACGTACCATCTTTAGGAAATGCCAACACTCCATCATCCTTTGTATATTTGTAACATGGTTCATGTTCAAAGTTCCAAGTGGAACCCCTCTATGTAATCACATTCCTGTTCTATATAGAACATAACGTTGTCTGAGATTCTGTGGTCAGTTACTGAAAAAACAGTTGATGGCTGGGGTGAATAAATTGGACCTAAGCTTACCTGTTTAGTGTCGGTCTTTCTTCATCAAGGACACCACATTAATTGGCGACGAGCGGGTTTCACCTCAACATCGGTAGAAGTCTCCTGCTGTCTGTTTGTTTGCACCCTCCTTTCTTCTAAGAGAAGTTTTGGTTGAACTTCTCCTGCGGCGGAAGTAGAGAGATGGTGAGAAGCTGTTCGGCGCTTCTCCAGCGGCTGACCGGGAGGACAGTAAGGCGTATATTTTTCGTTAGAAACGCCGGTGAGGAGATCCGCGGGAGGGGCTGTGTGAAATGCAGTTGCGTTTCAGTGACATTTTTGGGCCATTGTTGCACTGCTGGAAGAGAGATTTGAAACGCATCTGCGTTCCAGCGTAAGACACGTGAGGGCAGGGGCGGTGCGTCCATTGGGGCGTTGGGGCGTAGCCCCCCCGCCCGCAGCTCCCTCGGCGTCTTTGAACCTAAGTAAACAATCAGTTTACTTAAGTTCAAAGTGAGCCGAGGGAGAACTGACAATCATGTCAGTCAGCATGACGTCGGACCGCCCACCCCCTTCAGACTCTGAAGGGGGTGGGCGGTCCTGCGTCATGTTGACTGACATGATTGACTGTCAGAGGGACCGACCAGGGGCAGCAGGCAGCACTGCAGCACAAGTGCGCATGAGTGGGTAAGGGCACTGAATTTTCGAGCCGTGCCCAGTCATGCGCACTTGTGTGTGCACTGGCTTGCGCATGCCCATTAGGAGAGCGAGGCTCAAACCTCGGTCTCCTAATGGGCAGGCGGGCGAGAGGTAACCGTGCCCTAAGCCAATCCTGGCGCTGCCAGCAGCGCCAGGATTGGCTGAGAGGGGCTGTAGGCAGGGCCAAACCAAACGGAGTCGGACCCGAGGCGGCGCGGACGGCGGACCTCCTCAGTCAACTCAGGTAGGATTTTCTTTTATATTTAAAAAAAATCCCCCGGGCCCCCGGCACAACCCCCCCCCCCCTCCGCGAGCCGCGTCTGGGTTAAGGTAGGTTTTATTACAGTTACCCACCATAACCTATGTGTATCATGTGTCATCAGCTGCATGCGGGCCTAGGGCCCAAGACACTACAATTGCGACGAGCAGGTCGGCTCCACGTGTTGACTGGCAGCAGCTGTGAAGTTCGGCATGGGGGATGTGTAGCTTGCGTCTAAGGCACCTCCGCACATGCTGCCACCCGATGAGCGAAGACGATGGCTCTCGCATGTTAATGCCCCAGTAGCAACCTGCCTGCCATGAGCCAGCACATCACTGGCCCTGAGGTTAGACAGCAGTGAAAACGGGGTGAAACACGTAGCCAGCACCGTGCCAGAAGCGCAGCTACACAGCCTACCTGGTCTGCATGAAGTGCAACCCCCACAGCGCCTGCAGCACTTCGCTACCAAGAGAGGCGTTCTAGGCCGTGCTTCAGCAGTGCAAGGCCCCTGCACCTGCAGGTGAGAAGGCCACCCACCAGCTTGGTGTGCACCCTGCCAGCATAGCAGGCTTGCAGCGACACCGCCACGAGGAAGGAGTCCCCCTGCCACCTTGCGCTGAGCGGAGAGAGAGAGAGCCTGCAATCCCGTCACCATCAATAGTTCAGCCCGCTGCCCCTCCCAGCCCTGAATGTGTGCAGGCAAGACCCCTCCTTCCATCACCTCGTGAGTCCCCTCACCACTGGACATGTCCCAGGCCGGCCGAAATTACAAGCACGTTCCAAGTCACAGAAGCGGCGGGCCACAGAGTAAAACAAAAAGGTAAACTCCGTTTTGTTGGTTTTCTATGTTTGTGTTTCTATGAAATGCCAATGCCGCCGTCGCCAGTGTTCGAATATGCGGCTGTAGGCTAGTGCTGTTTATTTTTAAGGGTGCTGCTAATAATAAATTGTGTTTGTGACTATTTATAAATTACAAGCAGGGGAACAAGGCTTGAGTCTCGGCGTCCGTTCAACCCCCTGTGATCCTGGGCAAATCACAATCTAAATCTCCTTGTGCCTAAAAATAAATGAATGTGTCTTTGTGTAACGTAACTGGTGCTCATGTAAAGCACTCCAGTACCATCTTACACCCTGATATGAAAAGTGACTTTTGTTTTTCTTGCTAATGTAGGAGGTAGGGCACGCATTGCTGGCCGTGACTCAGACATACTGCAGAAACTATTTAGATTACAATGAATGTCTAACCTTTCCCTTGGATGAAGTGTGACTGAATTTATTTTAATTTTTTCAACGGAACGAACAGTATAAAAGTGTGTTTTGTTCGCCCTTGTGAAGAGCAGGGAATCTTGCCTCGCCATAAATCAAAGGGTACTGTAAACGCCAGTGTTTTCAAGCTTCTGTGGTTATGGGGCCTGATCAACTCTCTTTTGTCTTTATTGTCGCTTTACATATGCTCTATAATTGGGGTAAGTGCAGGCCCTTATCTTGAGAGAGATGGTAGCATGCTGATGTGTCAAGTCTCAGACTCCCACGGATTTTGACTTTATTTATGGAAAGGCCAAGGCAGTCTCCTCTTTAAACGCTGCAGATGCAGACTTGCCTGCAAGTGGCGCTTTTTGCTAAGCCTATGAAGGAGCCAGCGTTGATGTCCTCCATTCACAAAATATATATAGTGAACAGTGCATTCAGCTGTTAAAATGTAAATAACTTTGCCTGGCCCCTACATGTGTAACTCCGTTTTTGTCAATCAGCCTGAGAACTTATACAGCCCCATAAAAAAATGCACAGTAGATCGCCATGGACTTCCATAAAAATGTTGTGCCCCCTCTCAGCTCACCACTCTCAGACTTCACCAACCACCACTGACACTTAGTAAGTCTTGCTCCTGTAATGAGGCACTGCTGCCATCGCAGCATCAGATGTAAGATACTTCACTAGCGTATTCAGTGGTGTTATCGCAAAGCCTGTTATGAAGTTCTGTGGATATACTGGATGAGCAGCTACCTATGTCATTATCATGTGAAATCTTTTTATTGATTTATTAACCAACTTGCTTTCTCAAATTTGCTTGAAAATGCACCATTTGGCCACTCTTTTTTTCAAAATGTTCTCAGGGAGATATTCCCTGAACCCCTCTTTTGGCGGTCAGTCTCTCTCGCCGCAGGTAACTCATGCACAACCTTTACGCCCCGCCTTTTTCAAAAGTCACCAGCCGCCCCTGCGTGAGGGTCATTGCTGTTTTCATTGTGACGAGTCGTCGCTGCTGAAAGAGAGACTTGGTTCTCTTTGTTGACGTCTCCTCGCTGCTGGAAGAGAGACTTGGAACGCATCCGAGTTCCAGCTGATGTGACGTCGATGTCATTGTTTTTTCCTATTATACCGGCAAGAGATGGCATTGCAACTTTGCAGCAGAGGAGGCGTGTGCGTTGTTTAGCGCTTTCAAGCAAGGTTACGAATATATTTGACGGCATCAGATGGGTTTGTTGCATAGCAACGCTACAGTCTAGTGGTATTCTTCAGTCACTACAGGCTTTACAACAATTTGGTATTCTATTCTTTTTCGGGCAATTTGTTTGTTCTTCAACAGTATTGTAAGAAAATGGAAGCCTTCATTTACTGATTCGATTTGTATTCACTTGTGTGGGAGGAATAAGTTATACGTCTCTCGTTAGTAATTTCTGGGAATTACAAGTTAGTAAGTTTACTAGTATATTTTGTTGTTGTGGGGTTTTTTTTTTTTTCTTGTTTCTTTTATTAAGATGCAGAATGTGACACAACCACCGTTTTTTTTAACAAGTCCCGGAGAACCCACAATAAAATGGCAGAAATGGAAGAAGATTTTTATAAACTATGCAAGAGTTTGTGGCACAAATTTAAGTGCTGAACGCAAACACTCTTTACTTCTACATTGTCTTGGAGGGGAAGGGCAGGAAGTGCTGGAACATTTACCGGAACTTAATGCTGCAGAACAAAGAACATTGAATGAATATGAAATTTGCATACTGCAATTAGATAGGCATTATCTTCCCCGTGTAAGCACCATTATGGAAAGATATCATTTTGGTTTATGTGAACAAAAAAAAGATGAGTCTGTGGAGGAATTTGTTACCAGATTAAGAAAACTTGCGTCATCTTGTAAATTTGGTGGGGTTGTGGAGGAAAGGATAAGAGACCAATTTGTTTTGAAATGTGCTCATGACAAAATCAGGGAGGAGTTATGGTTGAAGGATGAGCCTCCTTTAGATGAGGTGTTAGTTATTGCCAAACGGGTTGAACATATGATGAAATGCGTAGATGAATTAAGTAGTGAGAAAAATAAGTCTAATGTTTCCAGTAGCAATGTAAATGAGGTTGTATATGTAGTAAAGAACAAGTCATCCAATGATTCTGACAGTGGGAAGGTTACTCAATCATTGGAAAAGTCTGTAGTACAAGATGAAAGGTCTACCTGTTTTAGGTGTGGAAGATATGGACATAGAGCCAATGCCTCTTTCTGTCCTGCTTTGCAGTTTCCATGCAATGTTTGTGGGAGGAAGGGCCATTTTGCTAAGTTTTGCAAGAGTAAGATAAAAAGGAGAGATCAGCAGGTGGTCAAGGACCAACCTCATATTAAGGAAATCACTTATCAAATAGATGACTCTAAAGCCAATCATCCATCATATGTTGTTATCATTGAAGGTGTTGAGCTTGAGATGAAATTTGATTCTTGCTCACATCTCACTATGCTTAGCAAAGATGTTTTTGAAAGAAATTTTAGAGATAAGGTTATTCTAATGAAAACTGATGTTTCACCCATGGGTTATGGTGGGATGCCCATAAATATTTTAGGTTACTTTATGGCTTCGATTGAATTGAGTGGACGCATAGCCACTGGGAAAATATATGTGGCTAAGAAGGGTGATGCACTTTTAGGGTGGCCTCATCAACGCTTGTTGGGAGTCTCACTCAATCCCAATGCTGTGCCTCAGGTTCAAGTACAGGTTGTTGACAATCCAGCTGTGCTTCTAGCTGAGAGTTTCTCGGATGTGTTTGAGGACAAGCTGGGTTGTCTGAGAGGCTATAAACATCGCATTAAACTTAAAGATGGTGCTGTGCCTGTTGTTGCCAAACTAAGGAGGGTACCTTTGAATGAACAGTCCAGTGTGCAAAATGAGATTCAACGTTTGACTGACATGGGTGTCATTGAGCCTGTTGAGGCGACTCAGTGGTTGTCTCCCATAGTCGTTGCCAAGAAAGCCAGTGGCGAAGTTAGACTATGTATTGATTTGCGTGCACTCAATAAGGAGGTAGTTGTAGACAGGTTTCCACTGCCCAATATTGATGAAATTGTTAGCACCTTAGCAGGTGCCAGATATTTCACAACTCTTGATTTAGCGTCCGCATATCATCAGGTGGAGCTGGAAAAGTCTTCCCAGGATTTAACGGCCTTTGTAACTCCGATGGGCACTTTTAGATTTCTTAGGATGCCTTTTGGGCTTGTTTCAGCGGCATCGGTTTTTCAACGAATCATGTTTAATGTACTCAAAGGTCTCACGGGGTTAAGTGTTACCAGGATGATCTGTTAATTTATGGAAGTACTAAAGCTGAACATTTCTCAAGAGTGTGTGCGGTGTTGGAAAGTTTAAGAAAAGCAGGTTTGACACTTAGGAAAGAAAAGTGTAAGTTTGAGGTAGAAGAGGTTAACTATTTAGGTCATCGTATTACTGGTTAAGGTGTTTTCCCAAAAAAATAATTGGTTGATACAATAGTAAAAATGAACGAACCTTGTAACAAGGAGGAGTTGTTATCCTTTTTAGGGATGGTGGAGTTCTACTCTAAGTTTATCCAAGGTTATGCTGATAAGACATGTAATCTTAGGAAATTGACAGGGAAAAATGTAGTCTTGAGTGGAGTGATGGATGTGTGAAAGAATTTCTTTCCATCAAAGAAGATTTAAGGAAAGCTCCTTCTTTACAGGCTTTAGTGCCTGGTCATCGGACTTATATTTTCACTGATGCTAGTGCAAAAGGTGTAGGAGCGGTTCTTCTTCAAAAGGATGGTGATGTGGAACGTTTGATTGCTTGTGCTTCCAGGTGTTTGAGGGGCTCAGAACTCAATTATTCGGTTATAGAAAAAGAGTCTCTGGCGATTTTTTGGGCTCTGAGGAAGTTTAAAAATTTGATATGGGGTACGAAAGTTAAAGTTCTCTCGGATCATAAACCACTTAGGGAAGTGTTTTCGAAAAAGGGTTAGATGCCATTTCGTCGAGAATAAGAAAGTGGATTATAGCTCTTCAAGAATTTAATTTTGAAGTAGACTACATCCCAGGTGTGATCAATAACTCGGCTGATTGTCTTTCTCGTTTAGTTGATGTTAAAGAAGTAGACAGCGAGGAGGAAGGTCCTTTGGATGATGTTGTTAATGTTTGTGAGGTCACTTTGGGTGCCATCGATGAGACTGAATGGAAAGCTGAAGTTGACAAAGTTCTGGAAATCAAATCTGTTATTGAGTTATTAGAATCAGGGAAAAATAAATATCTTGATAAACCTTGGTTATTGGTTTGTGATGAACTAGCTGTTATCAATGGTTTGCTTGTCCGTGGCACTAGACTTATTCCACCGGTTGGGGTGCGTAACAGACTTCTCAATCTTGCACATGTTGGCCATTTGGGAATTGTAAAAACAAAGGAGTATTTGAGGATGCAGTTCTGGTGGCCAGGAATGGATAAAGAAGTTGAAAGAATGATTTGTGATTGCATGGAATGTTGTTCTAGCGACAAGATTCTCAAAACTAAACAGCTACCTATGGTCTGTAGAGAGTTACCAAAACATCCCTGGGATGAGATTGCTATTGATATTGTTGGTCCCTTACATGGTGTCAATGATACTCCATATTTAATTGTTGTCTTAGATCTTTATTCAAGGTGGATTGAAGTAACCTCTGTTAGAGATATTTCTACAGCCAGTGTGTTAAAAAATTTTGAGGAAATCTTTAAGAAAGAAAGTTATCCCAATTGTATTCTTTCTGACAATGGTTCTCAATTTTGTTCCACTGAGATGCAAACATATTTTAAAGAGTGTGGTATTATTCACAAAAGGAGCTCGGTTTATCACCCAGAGACGAATGGTGCTGTTGAGAGAGTCAACAAAACTCTTAAAGAAAGCATTCAGTCAGCCAGAGCGAGAAATCTGAATTAGAAAAATGTCTTACAAGATAGAATCACTGCGTATCGCATGTCTCCGCACGCAACCACAGGAAGGTCTCCCTGTGAGTTATTCAAGGGTAGAGCTTCGAACTCGAAATTATGTCTGGGATGGATGAGTTTTAACAAAGGGTTGAGAGACAACCAGGTAGGTGATTGGAGACATAGGGAACTAAATAAGCAGTGGACAAGGAAAACTTATTTTGACAAAAGGAAAGGTGTTCAATTCAATGATGTAAAAGTGGGTGATTGTGTGAAAATTAAGGCACCTGTTGGATGTCAACCATGGTCTAAGTACACCAACGTAAGAAGGGTTGTTAAAATCTTTAAAAATGCTGTGAAGGCTGTGGATGGTAGAATCTGGAATAAGAGCAGAATAGTTGTGGTCAGGTCTGACCAGCAACCAGTGTCAGATGATATGGTTTCATCTCGCTCTTACTCATCGACTGGTCTACATGATACGGTTTCTTCCAGTTCTGGTTCTTTATCTGTTAATGGAAGACTCAGGAGTCAGAGAATTCGTAGACAATCTTTGTATATGAGGGATTATGTTTGTTAAGTTTTCTTTGTTTTTCTTTTCATTATTTACTTATTTTTTTGTTATAAAGAAGGAAGATGTGTAACATGGTTCATGTTCAAAGTTCCAAGTGGAACACCTCTATGTAATCACATTCCTGTTCTATATAGAACATAACGTTGTCTGAGATTCTGTGGTCAGTTACTGAAAAAACAGTTGATGGCTGGGGTGAATAAATTGGACCTAAGCTTACCTATTTAGTGTCGGTCTTTCTTCATCAAGGACACCACAATATTCTATCCAGTTTTCCAACCACACGCAAGTATGATATCCTCTTTCCATCATCATAAAAGATGCTGGTGTCTTCGGTGGCGGAATAGGAATTCCCTCTCTAGTCAACACAGGCTTATCCTTTACAAAGAAATTCTTAATTTTCTTTAAAAATGACATCTTTCTTTTCTCTCCATACATCCTTGAAGAACGATGTAGGAAATTGTATTCTGCAAACCCTTGAAATCTTCTACCTGTACGTCTTGCACTAACAGTCGAATCAAAATTCCGCATACAATCTTTCTCTCCACCAATCCTAGCGCGGCTTCTATCTAGCTATCCAATCAAATCAGGCTTACGCCCGTGGTCTGACCAATGCCAGCGCGGCCTTTTCTTGACGTCAGTTCTGCTCCTTACTAGTGACCCCTCCTTTACAAGGCTGTTCCTGTCACACGCCCGCTGTTTCTACCAATACCAGCGCGGCTCACTGTGACATCAGTACCACTCCGGCAACTGACCCTCCCTTCACAAGGTAATATAAAAATTTTATTTCTCAATATTTTCTTTAAAATTCTTTTTTATTAACAACATAAAAACATTCGCTACTCTGTCTGTTCCGCTAAATCAAAGGATAGTTTATTTCTTTTCACTGCGAGTAAAACCTTCCGCTTACTCTTCATATAAGCTCCAGAGACCCGGCTACTCCTCCGGTGTCACCCGTTTGGGAAATTTGAGACCAAAGTTTCACCAGCGAACTCCTTTTGTTGTCAATCTAGCTTGGAAGAACCTGCTACTCCTTCAGGGTTACCCTTTCTAGGTGATATAACGCCTAAAGTTTCACTAGCAAACTCTTTGCTATCAATCACTCTCACTTTTACAGAGAAAATAGTCCCTACTTTAACACTGCCAGCCCTACCTAGCTTCTCAGTGTTATTCCAACAGACGAGTAACCTCACTGCAGTGTGGTTTCTATCGCCACCCGCTATTCATTCCCCGGGAATTTTCCAGACGACATAAAACAAGGACGCTAACTCTTTTTGTTAAACATAAATCAATAATCAATAATCTATACTTATCACAAAACTAATCAAGAATAATCATAACTCTGTTACCAGAAAACTGATCCAGCGGTGTACTAACAGCAGATACCATATACTCACCTGGGCCCATATAACTACTTGCACACAAAACACCAAGTAGACTGCTGGGAAACTTCAGTTTATGATTTTCATACTTCAAGATCTAGTTATTTCTTTTCCCTAACTAAACCTTTCACTGATCAATTAGTTCTTTCCTCTGGTCAATGGACCATTAGTTGGAACTAGTTGATGGTGATAATTAACATAACTTATTATATATTTCTCAATTAAAAATTAAATAATCACAGACTCGGGAAGTTTTAAAACTCTTATCTAAATTAGTTGCGTGTGAACCATCTCAAACGTTTCAGTACAAACACCCTCATTCACAAGAGTGTCAATTCAATCAAATTTCAAATAAGCATTTGAAATTCAGATCCACACAATAACAATGCTCAGAAAGAAGAGGACAGAGAGAGAAGAACATCTATCAATACGATGTATTTATATTTACCAAGTATGGTGTGAAGACCAACCCCCTGGCCAAAGGGCTGGTAAGGGTCCCCCGGGATAGATCAGGAGACAAAGGGGCCGATTCCGATCTCGGCCGGTAGGGCACCGAATCGGATTCGTCTTTACCGGATCCGATTCGGAGCCCTATTTCCTGACCGAATCGTACGTGCGTCTGGGCGAGCGAGTACGATGCGGGCGCTCGCGAAATCTCCGACCGACTCGTACGCAGGACCCGACCGCTCCGACCGACTTGCACGGGGACGACTCGCACCGCGCTATGGAGACGTTCCCCGGCCGGGTAAGTACGATGCGCACCTCGACCGCTCCGACCAACTCGCGCAGTCCGGCTCCAAGGAGCTGTCGGGGCCGCACTTTGGGGGTCCGTGTCGGACCCCCCTGGAAGCGTAGGCACGTGAGTCGCACACAGGGGGGAGCCATGGGTCCCCCCTACACGTGCATTTCCGGTGCGACCCGCATCGACGCGAACACGCTTTAGGGGGCGCCCTTGTTCGCGTCGTGCCCATTGAGTAAATGGGAGCCCGTGTACGCGTCGTACGACTGGCTCCCATTGACTTCAATGGGAGTCCGACCGAATCGAGTCCGATAGCATACGTGCGCATCGTACTCGTTCGGTCGGACTGCTAGGGTCCGATTCGGTCGGAAATCTCTCCGAGTCCGGCTCGGTCGGAGAGATTTCCGGCCCGAATCGGAATCGGCCCCCTAGACTTCAGGACAGGATACTTCACCTCTCTAAATACCGACTATTGCGTCGCACCCCTCTCTGACACTCTCTTCCTCCTCGTGGTTCTTCCGCGATCTTCTTTCTAACCCAATTAAGTTAAAATAGATGGTTCTGCATTCGATTTTCTTCATCAGCGTCTCACAGCTTCAGCACCACCCCCAACACCGACAGCATCCGGAGCTCTGCATCGCTTCAGCCAAAAAGCTAAACTAACTAAACTACCTCAATTATACCTTTCAATATCCCTGTACCACCCATTAATGTTTCAATTTCACAAAATACTAACTCTGATTGGACAGGCGAGGGGGGATGATCGTCACACCATGCTTACATTTCACTTATTTCTTTAAACCATTGTATTCAAATCCCTCCCCTCAAACTTTATTAAAATCATTTCCTTTCCCATACATCTCCAAACTTTATTAATAAAAAATGTTGCAACGTTATGAATAAAGCTCCTTCATATGAACTCTTCACCCTCATGTTCCCAGGGCACATCTTCGCTGGCCTTGGACGCGTGACAAGTCCTTACTCATCTTTTCGTATTCTCTCTCTAGTACGCATGCGTAGGGTCAAGTCAGTCAGCTCGATTCAGACAAGTGTAGAGGGCCCAAATGCGCACTAATAATAAAGTCAAAAGAAGAAATGTTATTTTCAAAAATAAATGGTTTCACTGTACACCACCAACCTCTACTCTAACCCACTTCATTTATTATTACCCTTTCTGCATTTGCGTTAGTATAAAACTTATATTCTATTTCAGCCAAGCAGGTGCCATGCATGTGAGCTTCCAAGCGGCCATTTTATTGTCTATTGCGCAGGCGCAAGATTTTCTCTCCAAGCATTAGTACGTCATACTACATAGATGTAGTAGACGCATGCGCAGTAAAGATCCCTTGTTAAAGTGCGTTTTAGTCCTTCGTTCATGTTATTGCCATTAGTAAACACATAGGCAAGCTTCCTTGTCCCGCGTGTCTTTTTCTAAATGCGATTTATTAATTAGAAACACGTCGTTAGTAATTCGTTAGTGAGTTAGAACGAAAGGATTGCTTCCGAGCAAGTCTAATTTGCGAGTCCTTGCTCCATCACCGACACCCGGCGACGCGAAGAAGGTCAAGTGTTCGCTGTACATGGACGACGTCACCCTCTTCTGTGCGGATGGGAAATTGGTCCAATCCCTGCTGGAGGTGTGCAAGGACTTTGGCAAGGCATCAGGGGTGAAAATCAATGTGGACAAGTCGCAAGCGAAACTCTTCGTGCGATGGGGCCTCTGCAACTAGCCTCTCCCCTTCCCCATCGAGGCAGGACTGATGAAGATCCTCGGCTTCTGGTTTGGAGGACCAGGGGCGGCTGCGAAGAGCTGGAATGAACGTCTGGCCAAGGTGAAGCAAAAACTGGGCCTCTGGAGTCTGAGAAACTTGAGCATTGAAGGGAAGGCTCTGGTGCTGAGGAACGACGCACTGCCCTTGCTTCAGTATGTGACACAGGCCTGGCCACTCCTGGCAAACGTAGCATGGGCCATCAACAGCATGGTGTTCCATTTTGTCTGGCACTCAAAGATGGACAGGGTTAAAAGGTCAGCCATGCACAAGGAGCACCGCAAAGGGGGGAAGGCAGTCCCCGACATCTCAACAATCCTCAGGGCCTTCTTTGTGTGTGGCTGCGTCCGAATAACCCTGTCAAATGTGAACAAGGACCACTCCGCCTACAAAATGTTCCGCTTTTTCCTCCTCCTGGTGTGGAGACGGCTGGGATGGGATAAGTGGGAGAACGTGACATTCAACTGGGACCTCCCATGGTACTACAGGGTGGTAGAAAAGTTTGTGGAGGAATTCGGGCTGAACATGTGAGGTCATTCATGCACAGCAGGGGCCTATGCCCACACAGGAACTGCCCAAGTGGATGTCCCGCAGAGGAATCTGCACACCATCTTTTCTGGGCCTGCCCCTTTGCCCAGAGACTACGGGCTGCCTTACCACAAGAGCTGGAAGCCCACATCCCCTACAAGAACATAACGGACCAGTCCATGCTGTACGGGATGTTTCCAGGGACACACACAGACGAAGCTATCCTGGGGTGCTGCAGACTCCTCTGTTGTGTGAAGGACATTCTCCTGTACGCCAGGACCCGCCTGGTGACCAACGGAGAGGTGGTAAACAGAGAAGCGTGCCGCAGGATGGTGCACAGCCTGCTAAGGGACTATGCAGCCATGGACAAGAAGGAAAGTGAGGAAGAGGAAGAACTGTAACAAACCCCTCCTTCCCCACTGTACTCTTTGAAATGGCGGCCCCATTAAAACCGTAACTAACACGTGCATTGCAAATATTTCTGAATCCCAAACTGATGGAATGTAAATGTTAAAATACATTGAAACAAATGTTAAAGTGGACTGCCCACCCTAAGGAGAGAGGTACCACTTCATTATAAACCTATGTACCACAACTTTTAAGCACTTAATAGAAGGTGGTTCACCCAGGGTGAGGCTCATCCATTGCACTTCGGATGTGCTGACCCCTGCGATGTCCCCAATGCAGGGAAAAAAAAACTGTCCTAGGATGCTTGTTTACAGTC
This sequence comes from Calotriton arnoldi, assembly GCA_963921515.1. NCBI lineage: Eukaryota > Metazoa > Chordata > Amphibia > Caudata > Salamandridae > Calotriton > Calotriton arnoldi. The sequence goes on from CAWUFW010001007.1 coordinate 238,920, forward strand.
CAGGGAGGACCTGGCCTGGCAGTTCGGGCTGGACTGTTCCCATTGGGGGCAGGGTCAAGACTGATTTGCATATGACTGGGTTCAAACTGGAATGGCATGTTGAGCAAATAAACTATGGATTTAGGCCCAGATCTCTGTACTGGGGTGAATGTATGACATTGTTCTGCATTCTGTCCATCAATTGTTCTTTTTCCATATTTACAAGGCAGCACTAAGCCACTTCGTGCAGCTTTACGCTGCCTTGTAAATATGGCCCTCCTCGCCGCAGATTTATCTTTATATCTGAGGCAGCGCCAAAAACTAACGCCTTTCAAAAGGAGGCACTAAAGTGGCACAATGAGGAGAAATACTTTTATTTCTCCTCGTTTTTTGCTCTTTCTATGTGTGCTGCATCCTGCAGCACATATAGAAGGGGCAAAACACCATTAATGATTGTTTTTGTGCAGGAAGGTGTCCCTTCCTGCACAAACACAATCATCCCTGCAATGCAGGCACCCTTGTACCATAGTGCAAGGGTGCCTGCGCTATCGCTAGGCAGCTTTTTTAGCACCGGCGCAAGGGAAAACACGGGGTGTGCCATATTCTTGTAAATATGCGCATCCATGCATTTTTTAAAACACACATTAATAAATATTATATATTACTCCAACGTAAACCATCTTGTGGAAGGTGTTCTACAAGAAAGGGGTCAGATTTACAATTCAGACTCCAAAGTAAACCCACTTTGGGGAAGATGGTAGGCACTAAAGGGGTTACATTTACTATTCCCACTCCAAACTAAACCATCTTGGGGAAAGTGTTGGGCAGTAAAGGGATCAGATTTACTATTACCACTTCAAACTAAACCATGTTGGGGAAGGTATTGGCCACTAAAGAGGTCACATTTGCTATTCTCGTTCCAAACTAAACCATCTTGGGGAAGGTGTTGGATAATAAAGGGGTCAGATTTACTTTCAGATTGACTTTTCCCGCTCCAAACTAAGCCACCTTGGAGAAGGTTTTTAACACTAGAAGGGTTAGATTTACTATTCCCACTCCAAATTAAACCATCTTGGGAGAGGTGTTGGACACTAACGAGGTCAGATTTCCTATTCCTATTCTAAACTAAACCATCTTGAAAAAAGTGTTGGACACTAAAGGGGTCAGGTTTACTATTCCCACTCCAATAGAAACCATCTTGGAGAAGGTGTTTGACACTAAAGGGGTCAGATTTACTATTTCCACTCCAAACTAAACAATCTTGGGGAAGGAGTTGGACGTTGAAGAGGTCAGATTTACTATTCCCACTTGAATGTAAACCATCTTAGAGAAGATGTTGGACACTAAAGGAGTCAGATGTACTATTCCCACTCTAAATTAAGCCATATTGGGGAAGGTGTTGGACATTAAAGTGGTCAAGTTTACTATTCCCAGCCCAGACTAAACCATCTTGGGGAAGTGCTTGACACTAAAGGGGTCACGTATACTATTCCCTCTTCAAATAAAAAAAAATACAAAATACATAAACACTACAAAATAATTGTAATATGTACTACAATCTATAACCAACTCATAGTAAAATAAATGAATAGCTTTATAAATAAAAAAAAATGTTCACAACAGAATCCCCAATATCTTTGCAATTACTATTGGAAACATTTGGAGAGAAAAAAGACAACATTAAATTAAAAAATAAAGTAACATTAAAAATAAACAACATGTAGTATCTATAAAAAATATTGATTACATTTTTGAAAAATAACATACATCTTATTTTGTAAGTATTGTAGCAAAATGTGACTATACCATACTCACATTTAAATTGAATTTATAAATTAAAAAATTATAAACATATATACTAATGTGAAAAAAAATACATATAATAAAAAATATTTTATATTTTACATTCAAAATATAAGGATTTTTTAGTTTGGAAATAACTTTTAATTGTTCAATTAAAAAAATCCAATTTTAAAAATGTGTAATGAAATACATCAATCTATTAAACAATACTAAATCTGTGACATATAACACTAAAAATAAAATATTAACACCAATAAAATGTCAAACTAAATGTTTAAAATATAATTTTACATTTAAAACCATGCACTAATTAAAATAGGCATATATTTTTCTTAATTCTCCCCACCTTTTCCCTCTATGAACCCAACAGCCTGGTACTAAAAAGCGACATTTCCTTATTTTTTCCATTATTCTTAAAATTTTTAAACGTAAATGAAAAAAAGAATTACACCGCTGTGCAAATAAAAGGGGAGGGTGGGGGGTGGTCCAGATCCCAGTTTATTCGTTAGGATGTTGGTAATGAGTTGAGATCCAGAAATAGATTTATTGACATTTAATGAGCACTAACTGCGGAATGAGTTCCAAGGACCTCTACGTCTCACGCACACATTGAGTTAATGGGAAGAGATTCAAGAGCAGAATGAACATGCAAAGATTGTTCAATGAGCTGGAGAGCTTTACCACATTTGCATCAGCTGGAATGCTAGCTTGTTATGTGAGCCATCAATCAAAACTCTTCATATATTAAAAAAGCAAGGAGATAGAAATTGAAATCAATAACATGCAAGCTGTTTTCAACTATTCAAAGCAAGACCTAAGCAAATCTTCTTAATGTGTTCATGCCTAACCAATGCAAATTTCTAATTTGCTTACAGGTCTGTGCTTCTACTGTGAAACTTAAAGAGCAGGTATCTATTCATTAGTACGTAAGATGTCAGCAGAAGGCAAGAAGGCAGCTCTGCTCAAACATCCCAGAAACTCGCAAAGTCAAACAGTGAAAGATGTTATCATTAGACATTGTATTTCGTGCTATCATACCACAAATGCATCATGGGGATTGCATTAAATGCCTTTATCACAGTCGGGAATGGGATGGATTGGGTAAAAAGGCGACGTCTCAACTCTGCTGATATTATTCTTACCAGCATTGCCATATCCAGATTCTTTCTTCTGTGGATTTGTTTTATGGACACCCTCTTTCGCGCAATATCCATGGAATGGGAAAGTGCTGTTGAATATAAAAATGCATTGACAGCTCTTCTTATGCTCTTCGACTGTTCCAGTCTTTGGTTCGTAGCCTGGCTTTCTGTTTTATACTGTGTGAAGATCGCCAACTACTCCCACCCACTCTTCATCCATTTGAAAATGAAAATATCCAAAAGATTACCCTGGTTGATTCTGGGATCTGTGCTGACTTCCTCAGCCTCCAGTGTCCCTTTTGCCTGGATGCTCTACAGGATACAGGTTAACAATTAATCTGATGACTTCCATCTAAACACCTCCATGAAACCTCCTAACATAAAGATCAATTTTCTGAGCATCTTCCCAGTGGTATGCCTGCTGTTCTTTTTGGCTATTTGCATAATCTGCATCTCAGCTACCATGTTAATCACATCCCTTTGCTTTCACACCACACGGATTGAACGCAGTGTCGACTCTCTTAGGAATCCATCTCTCGATGTACATTACCAGGCTATTAGATTTATGGTGTTCTTCACAACATGCTTTATTTTTTATATTGTTATATCCATTCTTCTTGCACCAGGTATATTATCATATGACGGCATTGACTTTTATATTTTGAATGTTTTGTTCCATGCCTTTCAATTTGTCCATGCTGTTATCATTATCCAGGGAAACTCGAAGCTTAGTCGTGCCTTTGTCAAGCTTCTCCATGGAGTAATATTTTCTTGAATTTGAAGAACTTCTTAAAAATAGCCACCAATTAAAACAGGGAGAGGAACACATCATCAAGTTATTTCATGAGAGGTGTGAAATACAATTTGTTCTGATTTAATAAACTATGTTCTTCCTTGGCTTGGATCCTTTTCAGTCATTGTTGAGTCTCTGGTTGCTTCTACAACTGGCTCCAATCCTGCGACAGGTATTGATTTTTCAGCTCCTACAGAGAAGGGTATTCAGCTCCTCAGATGCAATGCCAGTCCAAGTTGTTAATGAGGTGTTTTCCAGAAGTGCTCTATGTACAGTTACTGCATTGGGATGGTGATGACAGCAGTGGATAACATGAAATCTATATGCGGAACATTATTTTAGCAGTCCTTTGTCCTAGGGCAGAAATCTGCCTAAAAATGACCAGCAGTCAAAAGGCACTGACTTCTTCTTAGCTCAAGTATGGAAGTCAGTGCAGGGAACGGACAGATTGAGCAATGCAGACTCATTCACAGTTTCTGTTCCTAGGATTGGAATCAGCTCAAGGAGGAAAGACAGATCAAGAAATGGAGACTCAATCTCATATTTCATTGCTAGGGCAGACGCCAGCTCTGGGAATAAACTGTAATTTAAAAACACTGATTCATTCTCAAACTCAACACAAGGTTCTAAACCAGTAATGAGTGGAAAAAATTGCCAGAGATTATCAAGATTTGACTCATTTATGACTCTTGATTGTAAGAAGGAAATCAACAAAGGGAATGAAGGGAGATCAAGAAATGCTGACTCATGAACAGCCTCTCTCCTAGATGTTGAAGTGCTGACTCACCTTACACTCATCACAACAGGACTGAAATTAATGCTGAAAATGAACAGAACGAATAAACAGAGATCGAGAAAATTGGTTAGCTGAAAGGTGTCACGTGATTAAACTGTGAAATAACTCTAGGATGCCCTAGAAAGAGGTTTTTTCTTTTTTTTTTAGTTCTAAGTTGGAAAACATTTTTGAAAAACAGATACATCATATTATTCCTTATTCTGGGTGAGCCTTCAAAGGTTTTAATGAACACAGGCGCCCAATATGTGTGTGATAAGATACTATCGCTGTTTAAGCCTGGCACCTCAGATGACTGGACTCATTTATGTTGGAAATATCAATATCAAAGATAACCCCAATAGCTGGTAAGAATAAATGCATCTCTGGATGGCTTCACCTTTTTGTCAATAGCTTGGTTGGTGGTTTAGATAAGGGGGACTAGTTCCCTGCTCATGTGCTGGGGTGACAGGCATACCTTGGTGCTGGGTATGGAATCATTGCTAGGCGTGTGTTGAGCTGCAGAAGGGGAGAGGCATATACTATGTTTTGGTGCAGCGCAGTGCAGTAGCCAAAGTTCCTTCACTGCACAGCAGTGTGTCAAAGGAGGAGAGAAAAATAGCACCATACCTACTAAGAAGTGGTTCTGTTTTTCTCTCCTAGTAAGGATTATATTTCTGCTTAGCCTCTATTTCTTTCCACTTTGAATGAATCAGACAAATCACTGACCCATATACATCTACATGAAAGTATTCATTTTTCATTATTTTTATAGTATTTTAATCAAATTTTCATTTAAAGTGCACCGTGTGATCACATGACATTGATAACTTCATTGTATAAAGTGCATGGTTACATACTAGTTAAGCGGGAATATAATTATTACTACTTGCTATGTTTTCTCCCCTGTTTACCAAACCTAAATAAGTGTATGGGGATTCCATTTTGCTGGTTAGGTCTGTTTTTCTCACCACCAGCATTGCCATAATTTAGGTTTCCATGTGCCAATGAACACATCCTTGCACCATAGTGCAAGGGTGCATGCTTTCTGTCAAGTATAGGTTTAGTACTGGAAGGAGAGTGTCAAAACACACACCCTTGCACCACAGCACAAGAGTGGGTGCTTTCTGTGAAGCATAGATTTTGCACTGGGAGAGGGCCCTTGTAGTTCAGAAACTATGCTTGACCTGCTTGAATTGCTATACTTTTTAAAACTCTTTTTGTTAAGCTTTTTTTCACATAACAAAAACAGTGGCACATCAAACTGGAAGGTTCCATCACATTACAATTGCACATTAAAATTACTGATGTTGGGACATGTTAGCCATATCTATATTTCCAAACCTTTCTCAAGAGTTCCCCATCTCCACTTTCAAGGAGTGCATACTCCCCCTTTTGCTCTTGCCCCATTCCATATGGCCTGTTATTTTGAGGATCATATATTTTTATTAACATCTGCCCATTCGGCAAGGTCCTCTGTCACTTCGTAGTCCCTTCAAGTTAGCTTCATATGCTGTTCTTCCACCAGAGCCCACTCTAAAAAGTCCTTCTTCCACCACTCTAACCCTGGGCCCCAGAGGAACCAATGAAACTGTGCTTTGCATGAATCAGAGAAAGCAGAAATGCTCCATATTTAGAAAGATATGGAGCAGTTCTGCTCCCTCCTTGAAGTGGCGCACTCTGAGCTGCCTAGTGCCAGTGCAGGCACCCTTACACTATAGTGCAGGATTGTTTTTGTGCAGCAAAGGACACCATATTGCACAAACACAATCCTTAGAGAGATAGGGCCTGACTTAGATCTTGGTGGCCTGGTTCCTCCTTCACAACAGGGACAGATATCCTGTCCTCCGAAATATAAATCCCATAGGATATAATGGGATTTGTATTTCGACGGATGGGATATCCATAACTGTTGTGATGGAGTAAACTGTCCGCCAAGATCTAAACCAGGCCCATAGTTCTCCCACTTCATGCACTGTTTCGCTAAGACTATTGATAGTGCTCAACTCCGCAGCCTCCTTTACAATGTTTTTGTTTTGGCCATACACCTAACGAACAATTTTTTATAAAATACAGCCATAGCCCATTATTCTGTTCATAGTCGTTACCATCCCAGAAGCACTCCACCCTTGGCCCACCCATGTCATAAGTAAGAACTCATCCTTAGGCTCACCACATCTGCAGCACCAGTCTACCCAAATAAATCAAGGCCAATTTATGGGGTATTAGGTACTTTTTATGCAAGTAATGGAATTGTATTAGTTTGAAACTGGCATTAGGAGATATCATCTTAACTTGCTCACATGTGGGCTTCCACTCAGAACCTGTCAGTTCCTCCAGCGGTCTTGAGCTTTTCCCGTATCAGTGAGGAGAGGTGTGGTGCAGCGGCCAGGGCAGCTGACTTCGGAGCACAGGGTTCACAGTTCGATCCCCGGCTCCGGCGGCAGCTCAGCTCAGCACCATGTGACTCTGGGCAATAGCTCACTTAATTTCCACTCCGGCCCCCAGCGCCTTGAGACCCGTAAGAGTGAGTAGCTGTGCTATATAAAAACGAACTTACATTTACCCCGCCCCATCTTGTACTAATGCAGCATACAACACAATAATCAGTTTCCTGCACCCCACCAAATCAGGTAATCTTAGCATGACCACATGCTCAGTGGGGGCTTCAGGGAATGTGTTCGAAATGAAGCATGCTATATGGGCCCCCTAGCATACTGTAGGAATTGTCCCACTCCCAACCCAAAATGCTCCTGCGCTTCTTAAAACGTAATAAGAACAAATCCCTGGCAGTTGTACAGCCGCTTTCCTACCAGTAACGAAAGGAAATGTCCTTTGCCTTATTCTTAAAAGGCTTGACAGCCCAAATAGGAATTTCTGTAGCACAATCGGACCTCGTTAGAAGCCAAACCACAACGTTGTGCACTATTCTGTCTCCCAGCGAACCAGGTAAGGTGCACTCTTTGGGACTCCACGATCCATCACGAAGAACCCCAGCATTGTGGGTTGCAAGCAGGTACCAACCATAAGCGCCTCCTCCAAATTAGGGCCCTCCTGGAATCAATCCACTACATGCTGTAGTTGTGCTGCAGCGTAATACAAAAATATATCTGGAAGGGCTAGTCTTCCCACCACCCACAGGAGCTTTAGTCTGTCTGGCTTACCCTAGGTGCTTGCCAGCCCATAACAGAGAACATAACAAGCTATCCAGTCGTCTGAACGTATGAATCGGACCGGGCACATTGTATTCTACAACACATACAGGCATTTGGGCAGAAATACCATCTTCGCCACAGAGATCCAACCCATAAGCAAGAGAAGAAGTGTTTTCCAAAATTCTACAAAGCGACTTAATCTGTCTACCACTTTGCCCACATTAAGTGAGAATTCGGCCCACAGCAACGAGTATCTAAAGCTATTTCTTTCTCACTCCAATTCCATACCTGCAGAGAGGTCCTCTTCACCTTACCCCAACTTGCCCAAGGGGAACAGCTGAGATTTGCTGCAATTAGTGTCAATCCAGACACTGCTCCAAACTTCTCCATCTCTTCCAGCAAGTGCAGAAATGATCTCATTGGGCCACTCATGTATACCATCCTAATATAGGGAGAGGATAAGTGTCATGTCACCAACCTGATTACCTAATGGGAGGATTCACTTTCGTAATCTGCATTCTAAATGCTCCATCACCATCGCAAACAACAGTGACAACGGGCACCCCTGTCAAGTTCCTCTTTCCAAAGTCCACAAATCAGATATTGTTCATCCTCTACCTACTCTGGCCTTCGGTTGCATAAATATAACAGTTTAATCCAACTTATATAAGTAGGGCCATAGCCCATGCACCGCAATACAGCTCACAGAAATCGCCAGTTCACCGTGTCAAAAGCACGCTCCAGGTACAGGGATGCTAATGCATACTCTTCGTCAGACATCTGCAGCGCCTGCTTAACATGTGTAAGTCTCCTAATATTAAATGCAGCGTTCCTATCCTGAATTAATCCTGTCTTATCGTCCTCAATCAAGGAACCGATAACTCCAAATAGTCTATTTGTTCCACAATTTGACGTTGGTGTTAAGCACCAACAGAGGCCTATAGGATGCTAGCAACCTCAAGGTCCTTTCCCTCCTTGGGCATCAGCACTATCAGTGCCTCTCTTTCTGCGAATGAGGAAGTTACCCTCATTTGCGAGCATCCAAAAACACCTCCAGCAGCTTTTCTAACAGGAGCAAGGGCATCATTTGATAAAACTCTGTGGGGATATCATTATCTCCTGGCACTTCACCTTTTTTCATACCCCTTCTATTCTTTGAATCCAAAAGGGGCTTCTAAGAGTAGGTGCTGCTCCCCAATGAGGCACAGGAGTTCCGCTTCTTGAAGTACATCTTGATATATTCTGGGGGACAGTCAGCATCAGGACTACTACACTCCTCATGAATACGATCCCTTGCAACTATACCCAGGCCCCTTGCACTTCAGAATATTAGTATATGTGTTTGCGGTCTCTCTCTCTCTTCAAGAGCCAGGCTAACATTTGCCCTAACTTAACACCTTTCTGGAACAGCTTCTGTCTATATTTGTGTATGTGTTTCCTTTTCCAAACTTGTCCAACTGTCTTCTGTCTGTCACATCATAGTTAGCCACTGCCGGAAAGCCCTAGAATATGTCATCATCTGGAAATTCTGTTATGCAATCGTCCTTTCTAGGTCCAACAGAGAACAATCCAATTGTTGCTTAACTCCAAATATCAGGGCCATATACTCCCCTCTAAGAACGACTTTGTAGGCTTCCCAATCCGTGCCTCTACTCTTGGTGGATATGTATTTATGTGCAAAAACCAGGGTGGTATCCTCCTTCAGATTTCCTACAAACGTCCCACCCGTCAATACCTTGGTGTGCATTTACCATAAAGGTATGCATGATGTAGCACATCTAGGCCACAGTGAAAGGATTAAAGGTGTGTGATTAGATAAAAACCTATTTAAAAAGGACAATGTATCAAACATTGCAAGATCTTCTCCGCCTCCCAGCATATAGTCCAATCTACTATGCCCCCATGCACACACAAGTAATAGGAATGAACCTTATCCTGTGGTTGGTAATGTCGCCAAATGACCACCAGGCTGAAATCGGTAATTGCTTGATTCAGAGTTGTCTCCATACCGGGTTTCATTTCCGACATGGGAGGAGTTTGTACACTCTTCAATCCAGGACACAATTAAAGTCACCTTCCAATATTATCCTTCAAATCATATAAGGGACTGTTATTACACTGCAATTGAGTGGTTTTCCTAAACATTAGGTTTTTTTAGCAGCCCAAACCCCCATAAGGATTCAATCTCTGTCTCTCTAATTAAGGATTTAGACAATCAAAGCCTGATGGGGAGGGCCCCCATCTGCAGCCTGTCCATCAGTGTTCTATGTGCTCTCTCCACCACAAACAGCTCCGACAACCTCTGTGACCTCATCTCCCTCTTAATCTTCTCCTCTATGAATTTTTCGCTGGCCTCTCTCCACCCATTCCAGGAATCTGTGAAAACAGAGGTTATTGCAGCGGGAATGGTTTTCTGAGTCCTCCGCCCTGTTTTCCAAGTAGTTAGTCAGGGTCGCCAGTTTAGCTATCTGCTGGTTAAGGGCTGTAATTTCAGCTTGCATCTCCGTTACACTACCCTCACCCATGTGGTCTGAAGTTTTGCACAAATCCATGTGCAGCAGGTTGACGTCTATTATAACAGTCTCAATTTTGCCCTCCTGGGCATCTGTTGATCTCTGTGTTGCTGCAAGGATATCTGTATGTGAGATTTCTTCTGGAGCGGTCTCTTGAGTCAACATTCTCTGCCCCTCCAGGTGTCTTGTGGTCCTCTGTGGAAGGGGCTGTGGGGTAGTGAATTGAGTGATCATGTTATTTTGCTGCTGGTTCAGCGTCTTATACTCCACCATCTTGAAGCCTGGTGAGCAAGTCTACTCACAGCAGGGACTCGCTTGTTTAAGCCCTTAGTGATATCTAGTCTGCTGCAGGCCACAGCCACAGGCTAACCCCAAAGGACCCCCACCAGCCTGCTATTTTCAGCCGCCTCAAACACCATTGTGCAAGAATAGCCATATGTAGTCTATGAATTCACCTGTGCGGTATCCAAGGGTTGCAATCTATGGGATACTCAAATTATTTATTCTCTAAAGATAAAGTCTTTCCCCAGGCAGGAATTACAATGGGAGATGGGGGCTCACCCATCCGTTGCAGTGTCCAGCAGGGTCACTCAGATCACTACAGCAATGGATCCTGCACGGGCACAACTGTCTCAAAGGGCAGAGGTGTGGGACAGCAGCAGTGCCACCCTCCTCCTAGCGGCTTCCCTTTGTTACTCACGCCTCACAAGGCCCAGTCAACACCAGATTCCCTCCACCACCCTGGCCATTACTGTCAACAGCGGGTGCCCAACAAAGCCTCCACACAGAGGGTGCCCAGCTCCCTCAACCTGTGCTCCTCCAGCACACGCGTCACTTTAGGGAAGGGTACCAAATCCTACTAGCGCCGTTTTTTCTTCTCAGGGCCACTCAACCCCCCAGGGCTCGCCCACCTCTGTCGTCCGCTGCCGGGGGGTAGAAGGTCCTTTATTAGTTTTCTGGTGCCTCGATAACTCCGCCAAGGACCAAACACCCTACTACTGCACGGGCACAGCAAATGCCGACTAGCCATCAGACCTTAGTGTGCAGGCCGTCCAGCCCCCAGGCAGTTCAGGCACTGCAGACCCACCCCTGCCTGCTCCACACTCCAGGCCTCCTTTCTACCTCACTCCACCAATGAAAAGAAGCAAGTGCCCCCACCTCAACAGCACCTGGCCTCAATGAGAGGGCCAGGGCATGGGAGGCGCTGGTAGAGAGCATGCAACATGAGGGTCTGGAGTCAGGCAGCACAACGCCCGGGACACAGTCCCAACAGGAAAGTCCACTACGACACGGAACAGAAAGGGCCGTAGAACACGCACCACCAGTTGAGGAACCTTAAGACAAGCAGGGAATGTAGAGGGCCACCCGGCCGCTACCCTACTTTGTTGCCACGCACCACCCCTCGTGACCGGGCTCGGTCCAAGGGTATAAATAAATGGGTCGCTGGTCGCACGTGACCTTCGGCCGGCACCAATTTCTGAGTGAGCGTGTGGTTCTTAGCTCCATGATGTAGGCCTCAGCCCTTGCTGTACTGTAGCCCTTTACACTGGCGACAAGGGGGTGTATACAGCCCTGCGTCTCCCCACGCCGCGTGGACAGCACCCAGCAGATCAGCGACAAAGTGGCCCGCCTGCGGAACCTGCTGCAACCGCAACACGCACCTTCATCGTGGCCCACCTGCGAAACCTCCTACGCCCGCAACACGCACCTTCATTGGCGCTGCTCAGGGGATCCGCTATAGCCCATCACGCCATCATCGGAGCAGCCCGACTCCCGCAGTGATCCAGCTCCGGAGCGGTGAGTCACTGCGAGTGCCAGCGGGCCGCTCAGCGTGCAGAGGCGTGTGATTGACGCTATTGGGGGCAGCGCGAGGTGCAGTCAGTTCCGGTTTCAGGCCGGCCCGGCAGTGGAGGCTAGGCCCGCCTTGCGCGAGTCCCTACGCGAGGGCGGGGCCTTCAGACCTGCCGCGAGTGTTTCCCCATGGGGCAGCATTGGAGGCCCGGCAAAAGCAGGTGCTCAGAGTTGGGAGACCCACTCGGCAGCTGTGCTGTCAGAGACTACCAAAGCAGGATCAAGCCAGCACACCAACCCCATAAGGAGGGCCAGCAAGACTGCCGAACACAGCAAACAAGGCAAGGAGGGCATCACACAGGCCCCTACAAGGGATAAAGTTGGGGAAACCACAGAAGGGACACTCTGGGAGGCACAAGACAAGGGAGACACAGAGCCCAGAAGGAGGAGGACGGCAGCACCAACGCACGCGCCAGGTGCGACAAAGCAGCAGTCGTAGGGGGAAGGACACCCCGGGCTTGTCATGGGAGATCCCCCGCCACCCCAGCAACAGACGCCAGCGCCAATAGCGCCGTACTCTCATGCATCAGTGACGCCGATACCGCCATTCAGCCAGCTTGCAGACCCTGCCACCGCCGCACCCAGATGGAAGCTCTGGGTAGGCCGCCTGAACCACTATTTCACAGGGACATGAGAAACCGATGGGACGGTGAAATGCTCCCTACTCATGCACTTTGGGGGAGACGAGCTGTACGAGCTTTTCGAAACACTACCTGACACGGGGGCGGCACACGAATATGACGCGGCAATTGTAGCCCTGGACCGATATTTCGACCCACAGATGAACCTCGATTATGAACGGTTCAAGCTGCGCCAGGCTCGACAAACAGAATCGGAAACAGTAGACATGTTCTACGCGAGACTCCGAAAGCTGGCATGGACGTGCACAAGAATAGACCAGAACGAGGAGATAAGGGTGCAAATTAAACAGGGATGTAAGTCCGTCGCCCTACGGCGCCAGATGCTCCGACAACCAGGAATTTCACTAGACGAGATCCTGGTCCTCGCTCGCTCTCATGAACTGTCAGATAAGCGGGCCGAAGAGATGGAAGTGGTGCGAGTCAGAATCACTCCAACCGCGTCGGTACAGAAAGCAGTACACGTGAAAGAAGATACCGTAGAGGTCGTGCAAAGGCGACCTACACCGAGCCAGAGGCGAACCACAGGAAGCCGGCCCAGCGGCAAGTGCGGGCACTGTGGGTTCGACCACAAGGAGCAGGACAGGTGTCCCGCCAGAGGACAAACATGCTCGAGGTGCGGCAAAGCCAGTCACTACGCCAGCGTTTGCCGCAGTAGTGGAGGAAGATCCCGTGGCGGTGCGCCGCGAGGTAGATCGACGACCCTTTGAAACCTCACACTAGAAGTATGGGAGAACCCCGAAGCTCCACCCGAACAAGGCGCCACTGCCTACTGTGAAGATGATGATGACACGTTTGTCATATCCTTCGCAGGGAGGCCGGGTCGCAAGGGGCGCCCGCCCCCGATGTGCAGCATCAAGGTCAATGGAACCTCAGTACAGGCCCTAATAGACACTGGGGCGTCGGTTAATGTAATGGACTCAGACCAGTATGAAAGGCTGTCACCCAAACCAAGGCTAACACCTAGTGCCGCCAAGATCTACACGTTTGGAGGCACTGAACCGATACCACTGAGAGGGATGATGGAAGTAGAGGTTTCGAATTCTAATTACTCCGTGAAAACCAAGTTCCATGTAACCGAAGGAAAGAAGGGAACGCTGCTGAGCTGCCACATGGCGGAAGACCTAAAGCTGGTGTTCTTCGCCAAGCAGGTCCACGAAAATCACGCCGAGGACATGATGAAAGAGTTTCCGCAACTCTTCCAGGGGCTAGGCAAGCTCCAAGGGCGCCAAGTGAAACTACACATCGACCAGGCTGTCCAACCGCGTGCACTCAGGCATCGGCGCATACCTTTCCACCTTCGCCCCCTAGTGGAGCAAGAGTTACAGAACCTAGGGGACCTGGGTGTAATAGAAAAGGTGTCGGGACCCACTCCATGGGTGTCCCCGCTAGTGGTGGCGCCCAAACCGAAGCAACCAGGCGCATTCCGGCTGTGCGTAGATATGAGGCTACCTAATCGGGCCATTCGCAGAGAAAGGCACGTGACACCAACGATGGACGATATAGTGGCGGACTTGAACGGCGCACAATGGTTCTCGAAACTCGATCTGAACTCGGGATATCACCAGCTGGAGTTGGCGCCGGAGAGCCGCTACATTACCACCTTCTCCACGCACGTGGGGCTCCGAAGGTACACCCGACTCAGCTTCGGAGTGTCATCCGCGGCGGAGGTATTTCAGAACGCCATCAAGGAAGCCCTCTCTGGCCTCGTGGGGGTGATTAACTTAAGCGACGATATCTTGATCTACTCGCAGAGCCTAGAGGAGCACCATGCCCGGTTGAGAGCCACGCTACAGAGGTTGGCTGACTGTGGGCTCACTCTCCACAAGAAGAAGTGCGCCTTCTACCAAGGGTCGATAGATTTCTTCGGCTATGTTTTCTCGAGAGAGAGGGGCTTCGCATCGACCCCCGCAAGGCGGAAGCCATCCGAAGTGCCCCGGTGCCACAGAATCCCACGGAGATAAGAAGCTTCCTTGGGATGGCGACGTATTGTGGAAGATTCCTTCTGAACCTCGCCACCATATCCGAACCACTTCGGCAATTGACCAAGACTGGAACACCATGGGATGGACGCCCTGAGAGGAAGCAGCTTTTCAAGGCATCAAGAAAGCACTCCTAGACCAAACAACGATGGCCTACTTTCACCCCAAAAGGAAGACGGAGCTCGTGGTCGACGCCAGTCCGGTGAGACTCGGGGCGGTCCTCCTGCAGGAAGACACCAAAGGAACCTGTGTCCCTGTGGCCTAATCAGCCGCGCGCTCTCCCCGACAAAAACGAGAGATGCGCAGATAGAGCGTGAGGCTCTGGCAATCCGATGGGCATGCCAGCATTTCCATTTGTACCTGTGCAGCCAACCCTTCCGAGTGATAACGGACCACAAACCCCTCATACCGCTGTTTAGCGGGTCCGCACGCCTGGCGCTCCCAAGGATCGAAAGGTGGGCTGTCCAGCTCCAGGCGTACTCATCCCAGCTGTTATACCGACCCGGAGCAGACAACCCCGCAGCTTTCCTGTCAAGGCACCCCACGGCAAGAGAAGGGGAAACTGTCCCGAACGACACCGCAAACACAGAAGCTTTCATCTGTATGGTCGAAGACACTGCCTGCCCCATAGCAGTGACCAAAGAGAATCTATGCAGCGCCACGGAGGCAGACGACACCATGAGAAGAGTCAAAGAGGCACTCGAAAAGGGGCAGTGGCATCGGTTTCTGGATGGTCTCTCCCTACTCACTACGGAAGAACAGAATTCCCGGCGCCAAATATGGAGAGTACGACACAAACTCAGCATCAGTGGGTCCGGTTTGGTCCTAAGAGGGCAGAGGATCATGGTACCTAAAGATCTGCACCAACGGATGGTCGTCATCATCAGGGTCATCAGGGCACCACCAAGATGAAGGCCAGGCTCAGAGCGAAGGTGTGGTTCCCTGGCATGGACAACCTGGTGGACGAAGAAGTCAGGCAGTGTCATCCCTGCACCATCACCAGGGGAGACCCCGCTCTCGCGCCCGTGATCACGGAAGAGCCTTGCAACACGCCCTGGACCAAAATTAGCATTGGCTTTGGGAGCTTCCCGGATGTGCGGCATACCATGGTTGTCATGGGCTCTTTCTCCAAATTCCCGGTGGTGGAGTTGGTGTCAACCATGGCATTTACACACGTTCAACCGGCGCTGGAGAAGATCTTCGCCATGTTTGGACTGCCGGAGGAAATAAAGTCCGACAACGGACCCCCGTTCCAGGGTCAGGACTTCCATGACTTCCTAGAACGTCGAGCCATTCGACACTGCCGCATCACACCTCAGTGGCCTCAAGCCAACGGCGAGGTCGAGAGGCTCATGAGGACACTCAACAGTGCCCTTCGAATTGGCGTGGATCAGCACCAAGATCCAGAGTGATGCCTCCATCAGTTCCTGCTCGCTTATCGGCAGACACCTCACTCGACAACGGGGTGTGCCCCGACCACGCTTCTGTTGAGGCGTTCCCCAAGAGACCTTATCCCGGAAGACCCCGACTGGACACCGCCAAATCTAGACTTTGAGAGAGCACAACAAAAACGGAGGACCACTAATGAGAAAGCGACTAGAAGTAGAGGAGCGAGAACGTCAAGTGTGCATGTAGGGTCCCGAGTGGTCCTCAAAGATCGCCACCCAGGCTGGAAGTTTCGCACGCCCTTCGAACCGGAGGTGTGGACAGTCACCCGAGTGGATGGCACCATGGTCATGGCTACGCGAGGTCGCCACACGGTGGTGCGAAACGTGTCCTGGTTCAAAGAAGTCCCTGGAGCCCTGCGGACCAACCGTGTGCCCTCTGAAGAAGATGATGAACCAATGGATGGGCCCCCGGAACCTACAGGAAACCTGAGTGCAAGTCCGGCATTTACACCCCGAGGTGAGGTGACGAGTGCCCCAGTAGAGAACCCCAGATTCTCACCACGGCGTGGAGAGACGGAGAGACATCCGGAAAGCACAGGAACGGATGGAGGTGAACAGCCCTCTCGAAGTCACCAATACCTGCTCAGACCCAACCCCGCGCCCAGCCAGAAGTTAAGAGACTTTGTGTGTTGAAGCGCTGGCCGTGAGCGAACCCCCAGCCAAGGCTGCAATATCACCATTTGTGATTATATTGATACTCTTGTTCTAATGTTCCTTTCCTCTTTCTTTTCACGTTTCCAGTTATTCTTTATCTAAAGGAAAGGAGGGATGTAGAGGGCCACCCGGCCGCTACCCTACTTTGTTGCCACGCACCACCCCTTGTGACCGTGCTCGGTCCAAGGGTATAAATAAATGGGCCTCTGGTCGCAGGTGACCTTCGATTGGCACCAATTACTGAGTGAGCGTGTGGTTCTTAGCCCCATGATATAGGCCTCAGCCCTTGCCGTACTGTAGCCCTTTACAGGGAAGACTGGAGGGGACTCAAAGACGGAGAGCACCGGAATGGGAGGGGGACTCGACCACAGTAACCAATAAAGAACAGCATATGCACACATTGACAGATTCTAAGCGACCTGCTGTGGGGGCACGGGAGGGGGAAGTTGTGGGAGGTTCAGTATTTTAAGAATAGATGTATGACTAATAGATGATGCACTAATTAAACTGAACAAAGGCGATACGAAACAATGGCGGAAAGGCAGCAAAACAAATGTATATGTAAATGGACAAGTGTTATCATGAAAATGAAAATAAAATATGTTTAGAAGAAAAAAAAAACACAGCACCTGGCCTCAAGCTCTCCAGATCTCTTCCTCACAGGCCTCTCCCATCACCATAGCATGATGCTGACCAAGAAAACATAAGTCACCGCCCCTTCTTGAGCTGACTTTCGTTATTTCCGTCGCCAGTGTTCCTTCTTTTCCCCATCAGGAGACAGCATTTTTTGTAAGGCGGCTCAGGCAAGCTGGATGCAGCATTTCAGGGTCGCTATGGTTCAATATGTCTAAAGATGCAGGCTGGGGAGGACGGAGTTTTCTCTTTTCACCTTTTACAAATCCTCTGATAACTTCTGTGTTCTGTCTGTGTATGTTTGTTTTGTGTTTTTGTCATGGAGGTCCATCAATGCACCTGACGCATGTAGTGCACAACCCAATTTCAGTTGTTGCATTTATGCATGCTTGTTGGATGTGCTTTCAATCAATCACAGAATTTCATACACAGTGTGCTGCTTTTTAGATGCTACAGGTCAGTTTTGAGGTGTTTTGTGCTAAGCCTTTCCTCCTGCAACCACTGACACTGTGGGCATCATGAAAGCTATGTTTCATATAAAGGATCTTGCTGAGGGTAGGCCAATGCAAGCTTTAGCGGCAGCATGAAGAAATAGAGAGGCAGCGTTAAAGGGGTTAGAAACATATTTGGGGTACTGACACGTTGCCAGTTGCTTGGTCTTTTGCGCTGTGGTCTTTGTCACTCAAGCAAGGAAAGTCGACCGGAGAATGTAGGACTAAGGACTTTGAGATGATGGGCAAGTCGAAAGTCCCTAGTGCTGGGACAATGGGACAGGCTGATTCTCAATTACAAGATGGTTGTATACCCCATGTAAATTTCAACAGATCAAACTTGGCAAAATGGAATGAAGCAAAAACAGTAAATACCGGCACATCTAGCTTTTGGTAGAGAAAACCCCAAATTCTGGATGTTATGACACATATTTGAGAGCTAAATTTGAAGTGGGTTCTATTTATTGCACCTGTTAAATTCTGAACCCACTTGGTGGCAGCTGAATATAGTAGTGACGTGTGTGCCTTTAACCGGCACCCTTGTGGGGAGACAAGTCTGCTGTCCGTGGTAAATCAATATAGTATGCTATGACTGGGGTCCTGGTTGCATGTGTACAAGACTGGTTAGGTACTCTTGGGATAGGTGGTCCCCGATGTAGGTAGGCCCTCAGGTAGTAGGAGTCTCCACAGAATTTAGTAGCAGTCTGCGCTGCTTTCTCCCCTTCTCTCCCTCTGCTGTGTCCTCCTGCACTGCTCCTCTGATCACCCACCCTCAGCAGAACTCATTGCTAAGTCAAGTGCATATGTCTTGTTTTTAATCCATTTCCACTGACTGAAACAGGACTGATTAATTTGTGCTTGTTGAGTATGGACCAAAGCAGTTCCAGCAGGTCAACAAGAAACAAGGACTGTGGCCAGAGGCATGGCCAAGGATGCACACCTTAGACAAGGAGATATGCTTCCTGTCCATACCTACACCCTGTGTCCTGTTCTGCTGGATATAGAGAAGATCCCAACAGCCGCACCTGATTGGCCAAAAAGGTCAAGAGACTATACCCACAACCTGAGAAAAGATGTTGTTGCTCCTACAACTGAAGAAGAACTAGAGATGACCTGCCTCACTCAGCAGAGAACCAAAAGCCCATGGTTCAGAGCATTGCTACATGGAGACTGCAGAGACCCAGCCTTAAAAGGGAGTCTGTGGCTGCTGCTTAGCTCTACCTGCATTTTCCCATGCGGAGGCTCTTGTGAGGCGTGTGGGACTGCAGCCCTGCATTATTGTGCACCCTGCCTCTTGTAGCCTCACTGTCCACCCTGGGTGCATGCACCCCCACATTGCTGAGGTGCACCATATCTTCAGCAATGCTGAGGTCCATGTGAGACCCGTGAGCCTCAGATGTCCGTGGGATGACCATGAGTCTGCCCTCCAGCACTGTGGTGTGCACCCAGTCTTCAGCAATGATGATGTCGCGTGAGGGCCGTGGGCTTCCACTCCTGCATTGTCATGTGAGACCCATGAGCCACAACTCCCACTTTGTTGTGTGCATTCAGATGTCCACGCAGTGAGTGTGAGGCCTGTTTGCTGCCCCCAGTGTCACAACAGTGAACCCCTGAATTGTGACTTCTGATGCTTCCATAGCAACCAGCAGTCAAGGGACTGAGGAACCACTGTCTGAACAGGGTAGTGCTGCACTGCACGGACTCTGCTCAAGGCCCACAAAAAGCATAATGCAAAGACTGAAGAGCTCATTTAGTGTTTGGTAGAGCGGGAGTCCTGGCATAATTTAGTGAGGCTCTTTCCCGTCAAACTCACAGTCTCTCCTCCCCCTGGGTTGAGTGGTGGGATAACAGCAGCTAGGGTTACAAAAGTGGAGTCATTTAGCTTTACAAACAAATTACCCGGGAACAACTGACACCAGGGCCTCCAAGTAAATGTGTCAAAGGCTTTCTATATTTAATGCTGCCTTCCAAACACATATCTGTTCAACCGAGGACCTTTGTGGTAAAAAATAATTAATGGCCCACAAGTACAGGAAGAAAAGTCCCCCTGAGTCCTGGTCATGCATTCGTTGTATTTCAAAAGCAAGCATTGGCATAGCCAATAGGTCTCGCCTTTGGGACCTTATAAGTGTTTAGCCATTCAGCACATTATCCCCACACACATGCCCACACACTCCAACAACACATAGCACACTGGGACCAGTAGGGCCAATCTTATAAGAAGAAAAGTGAACAGACAAGGCCTACTCTTGTTGGTTACAAATAACAGAACTGGAAGAAGCACATCATCAGACATGGGTCAGCTTAAAAACTAAGCAGTCTTCAGAAATTAAAAAACAGTCTAAAACTGTCAACAACCACAGACGCTATTTGCCCTGTTGGTGCTAGTGTGGTGCAGTGAGGGACAAATATGCTAGAAGGGTGGTTTAATAGCAATAATAGTGTCAGTAGATGAAGGTTCTCAGGCTATTCCAGGCTGTCATATCCCTACAGAAGGTAGCATTCTAAGCCCTAGCTGGTTTGCAGCTGAGTCCATACATGTATGCATCACAGTATTGTGCTACCCTGGAGAACATATTATGCACAGCCTCAAAAGACAGCATGGGCCAATCTGATGAACACACATGGCACTAGTGCGTGTGCGTTAGTGTGGAAATATTCAACAACTCTGGGGTGGGATCGTGGGCCTGATTCCAGGGCTGCTCTTTTCAGTGAAGGGGGAAGTCTTCCTCATGGGAGATAGTAGCCAGTGACTTATTAATGGCTGTATTTTCCTTTTCGGATTTCAGCATTGGCTCATCATGCGTGATGTACATACCACACACATATACATTTTCAGAACTCACTAAAAGTAAAGAGGAGACCAACTTCTCAGTGATGGGCCCAACCTCCCCCAGCGCATACACAATGCCCCTGCTTATTCAGGACAAACCAAAGAACCCGCCTTTGCAGGCAGCCAAGTCTCGACATGGGGAACTCCATAGCATTGTAGCCCAGCTACCCCAGGCCCAGCAGACAAGTAGTGAATGCCCAAACAAAAGATCCTCAATGCCGGAACCAAATGAAGCACCCTTACTTCTGCCAACAGGCTGCAAATGCCTTGCACACCAAAACTAGGCACTGTCATAATAATGATTTATGGTGACTCATTACCTATACCACACAAGTGAAGTGCAATATCTGGCTAAATGTAACCCCATCAGCCAACATCAAAATTTAGAGCAACTGTAACCCGCTCACACCCCTGATCTCTCTCTGAAAATGCTTAGAGGCAATGTAGAAACGCTTTTTCGTGTTATATAAACAAATAAACACAAGTAACTTTGGCTATCCTCCTTGGCAGCCAGGCATTATATCCTTCCATTCTGTATAACATGTTAGTACTTGTTCACTTACCTGCCCTTGTGGATGCACTGTATGGTCTTCACATGGAATCGCAGTCACTATTGCACTGTCCATGGAGGCATTGCAGAAAAGGAACATTGATTTGCTTTCTAGTAAAAAAAAACTGACATGAAAGCGATGGGGTGTAGATTCTTGTGTTACCAGCCCTGCCAAGTACCACGCATCAGGCGAAGGGTATTTCACTAAGGCCTCTCCTGCACAGTAAATGCACGCATAGGTCACTAAGTAAGCAGAGCCTGTAGTGTAGGTCTGTGACATGCTGTGCGGCTGCTGTAATCTGGTGCCAGCAGCGGGGATGGGCAGGTCGCGGACAATGCGCCAGACAGGGGCGGACCTCTCAGCTAATGATTTTTATAGGGTTGAGCAAGCTAATGTCTTTTTGAAATGATACAGCCTGGCTGTGAGCTATGTGTGCCTCATCCTCACTCTCCTGAGGGCTTATGTTTTCCTCGTCTTCATTGCTTGATTTTGCTTGCAGGAAAGTGTCACTCAGTCGTTGGATTGTCACTCATAATTACACTGATTATGAAAATGTCACGCATAAGCAATTTGAAACCTTGGCAGCTGTGCTCGGAGAATGCAAAACGCACAGTCCAAGATGAGCTCTGTCCCTCTTTGATGACGTGTGAACTGGGAAGGAGCGAGCTGCACTCTAAAAGCTGACTGTGCTCGGGCAAATCCAACCCAAACTGTGCTTACAAGTTGCAGTGATATCCACAGCATTTACAGCATCGGTAAGTCTAGCATGGGGCGCCAAAAACCCTTCACATTGGCCTACGATCCCTTGCAACTAAGATTAAAAGAGGAATGTTTATGTCTTTACTGCACGACAAACACCTTCTAATAATAAAATAAATGGCCATTTTTTCCTGAACCATACAAAAAGAAATTACAATATTTTGAACTCATGTCAGTGTTTCCATCAGCTGACTGCCGAGTACTCATGAAGTGCACATGAAACGGAGCAGTGCGCATTATGCACACGCTGTAACAAGGGGGCCAGCTGCATCTGTTTCTTTTGATGGGGTGAAAAGGAGGGTCAGCATAGCACGCCCCCTTGTGCACTTTTACAGGCACTTTAAAGATGGCCATCTGCTTATTAAACCTTGAAAGGTGCACACCAGGCACATGGGATCCGAAATGGAGAGTTAAAAGAAGATCCATTGGGCAGGAGGCTTAAAAAGCAAAAGTTCAAGAGCCCCCCATGCCTTAGCCAAACATTGGGGAGACAGTGGGATGTATCTTAGACCCCTCCTAAGCACACCCTATTAATATCCACCTTTGAACCTTAGGATACCTCAGACCTGCTCTGTTCTGCTCTTTTCAGGAATGTTTTGTATAGAGTGATCTGAGCATATGCAGTAGTTGAGAAGCTTGCGCCAAAGTGGTGACAAGTGCTTTACTTGTGCACTACTGTGCATAGCTACTCACACCAGTTTACACGGTTACACTATGCGTAGAACACAATCAGCGCAAAGCAACTCCACACAAAAAAAAACCCACACACACAGACAAAAGCTGTCTACCGTCATGATCTAGCATATTTGTTAAGGAATACTAACAAATAATTACCTAGTGTAATAAACTAGATAACATTATAATGTATTTTCTTTTGTCTTATGCACGCGCCAAGGCGAGTCTCCTGTCATGCAGCCTGCAGAGCTTGAATGATAATTTCTTGTAAGCCTCGGGACTGGTAGTGTTTAGAGGGGGCTGGGAGAGGGCTTAATGATCCGTTTGTTGGTTTCATTTATTATGGTGCACAGAATAGATGTATATTTTTTACCCTTCCTTGCAGACATGAAATGTGCCTTTATGTTTCAGTTTGTAATTAACCATTGACAGGGATCCTAAGAAATAACGAAAGAAAATATATGCCAGACAAAGAAAACTACAACATTTTATGGATTCCTAAAAGTGGGAGGGGAGGAGAGAGTGGGAGGGAGAGAGGGGAAGAGTGAAGGGGGCAGGTGAGGAGCCAGTGAAGGGAGATAGATTGGAGCGATAAGAAACAGTCCTAAAATAAAACAAGCATTTGGAATGCAATAGGTCTCGCATTACTGAAAGTTTGAGCTATTGGCGTTGCAAATAATAATGTTTTTTTTATTTTTATTTTTTGTCAACAAATATCCCAGCAGTAACAACAATGGTTCTTTTTTTTAAAAGTAAGCTAACAAAATCTCACTTCCAGCAAAAACAAATGGAAACATGATCAGCTGCAGGCGTTCTCTTTATAATTGCATTAAGAATGCAGTACCTTATGTGGCTAATAGAGGTCCCTTTACAACTCTACTGGGACACCTAGTACTATAGTACTGCAATTCTTTCTTGCTTCGTGGATTTTATTTTATTACTTATGCTACTGCTGGGATATTTCTTGACAATTTTTTTAATTAAAAAAAACCATTATGTGCAACACAAATAGCTCACATTTTCAGTAATGCGCAACTTGTCTGGCTAAACACTAAACAGGTGCATATGGTGACTGAGTAATCTGAGTGTACGAGATATTAGAAAATATAACTAAATTGAGAGAATCAGGTGTAATATACCGTTTAATCGGCGAGTTCTGTGTTGTCTGTTTTTCTGTGCTGCGTAGCCAGAAGTCGGTCACTTTGTGAAAAGAGAAGTGAAGTTACCATATGGGAAAGGTGTCTTGATGATGTCAGACGTCTGGTAATGTACAAAAAGAATCTTGTATCAACTGTGCCGATGCCAAGAAATGCCCACAAGTGTATGAACAATGAAGAGCTCTAACACACCCGTCATAAAACAACAAGCACATCTCTGCCAGTATGTCACAGGACTGATGCGTGCCTTCATATTTCACACCAACATCATTGTATCCTTTGTGAGCATGTGTTTTGGTGAAGCTATTTCTTAAGTGTACGCATGCGCATGAACACGTAACAGTGTAAATGATATGGAGCACAGCATAACTAGTCCACTACGTGACTCAGACCTCAGCAAAGAAATATCTGCTGATTTGTGAAGTAAAGAACAGGTGTGCCATGCAAGTTTTAGACTATGCAGTGGTGAGAACATGCTTCCGGGTCTCAATCCTTTCCCCTACTTCTTAGATTTTACCCCAGAGCTCCGGCACCACTGAAGGAGACACAGGGCGTTTACTTTCAAGTACCGCACTTCAAAAATACGGTATGCTCCCCTTTACGGGGCTAAACCTGGACATTCATTAACGCCTCTCAGTACAGCTCACCAATAGCTGCCACTGTTGCTGCTTTTCCATATCAAGCCCCGGACACCGAACTCTATATTATTTCTTTACGTTGTTTTTGGGCTGCCCCGGTAACGCATTAAGCACGCTCATTATTACAAACTCCCAGGGTTGTCAGAGCCTAACTGGCATTGCTTATGGAAGCCAAGCCAGTGATGAGCATCACAGCACCAATAATGACCTAGTTCAGAGCAAACACAAAAAATGCGTGGCTGCCATTTTTGAACATGAAGTGTGCCGCACCAGCTTCAATGACAATCTATGGCTTCCCTGGCGCCTGAGGTGTTAATAGGAAAGCGGGCGTCGTGCTAAAACCTAAAGCGCCGGGACGGGGATGAGGGGCTGTGACCTGGGAGACCATGCAGCCACCATTGTTAGTATGTGTTGCCAGCGGGCAAGCCGCGCATAACAAAAGAAATGAGCGCCCGGAAATTCTTGAATATGAAGCTTTCGCGCTGTTGAAAAATAGAACATAAAGCGCAAATTTAAAAGAAACAAAATAAAGTGCGGCGTGCTGGCTGCTTTCCAAAAAATATATTATAGCCTGAGCAGGGTTAATGACCCAGTCGCCATTGTTACAGCAAACAACATGAGACAGTGCCACTTTAAAAAAGAACAAGCACGGAATCGAAACCAACGCGGGAATCGAACCCAGTGGTGCACGCGCACCACAGAGGAGCGGGGGGGGAAAGGGAGCGAGGCGAACGCGTGCTAGCCATCGATGGGAATGGGCGGAGCAAAGGCGGGACATGCACCCGCCTTTGCCCAATTGCGTGCATTACTTTAAAAAAAAAACACGCTAAAGCCAATGGCAGCCGGAGAAAGCAAAACCACACGCACGAGCGTGTGGTCTGCTTTCAAAAGCCCATACAAGAGGTCTTGGGCTGCGCGAGCAGTGCTGCGCACTGCAACGCTAGGCCCGAGACCTAAAAAAAACAGAAGGGAAAGAGATAATAAACAGTAGAGAGGCATATTAAAGTATGCTACACCGTTTTTTAACACACCACGAATGCTGCACAACCATGAGCGTTAAGGTGCTTGCAGATGGGGCAGTGCAGTCCCGTGATGTGGAAATGCACACTGACAGCACATGGATGTAGGCCCTGATACAGTGGGGGGAATTGGCTCTTCAGCTACGCTAATTTGTAGAGCTCACTTGGGGGAGGGTGGAAAAAGGGCTGCATTTCGTCAACTTTCTGGTAATGTTTGCAGGCGCGTCTCGGGGGTATTTCCTCCTACTAAAATGGAGTGTACTGGGGCAAACAGCATTTCGTGACAATTTAAAAAATATCCTGCTCGGTGCTTTGGGCATGCACTGGTCGGGGTGTCGGCGCGGTGCTGGTCTTCTGTAGAGGAGTGGTGCGCTGCTGAATTGTGTGGTGGGTAGGGGGGAGAGTTGGGATTGGAAGGGCTGGGGGAGCAGTAGCCTCTCACACCTCCTATGTCTGCTGCCCAGGCAATAAAAACAAAATTGAGGAAGCGCACATATTAAAATCAAGCTCGGCAAGCGCCACAATTTAACGCAAAAAGTACATAAATTAAACCTGCAAAGAGCTGCTTTTAGCTGGAGCCCTGTAAGGCGACGCAGCCAGTAATTCGACGGGGGGGGGAGGGCAGGAGCGGAGTGCAACAGTAGATGGGGCAAGTTTCCAGAAGTCTTTTAGAGTTTTCTGAAGAGTTTTTATCAGTCACGCACCCAGGAAAGGGAGAGGAGGAGGGAGGAGGGAGGAGGGAGGGGGCGGGAGAAAAGGCAACACAGGCAACTGCTCGCGCTTGGAGCAGATTATAGATATTAATAAAGAGAATGAGAGCGGCAGGGGGCAAGCGAGTAACGGCGCGGGACCACTGAATACCAAAGAAACAAGCATTTGCAATGCAATAGGACTTGCATTTACGCGAGACCTATTGCATTGCAAACGGCAGTGCGGGCGAGCGGGGGCCAGGCGGGCGAGAAGGCACGAACAGCGGGAGTGGGGGGGCGAGAAGGCACAGACTGTGGGAGGTGGGGGAGAAGGCATGAGCAGTAAGAGAACCTTATTAAAGAAAATAGTGCTGTGTTAAAATGAAGGATGATGCGTAGACAGATCATGTTGGTAAAGGTTATGGATTTATTCTTCAAGTTAGTTCTTCGGTTACAGGAAGATGGTAAGATCCATATTATGCCCCACCAGGAGCAGTCTCCTTGCTGCTCAGCCCATCCACTCCAACTGATCCTTCTTCAAGCACAAACACTCTCAACATTCCAATGACCTCACCATTGGCTGAGCAGCAAGGCAGAGAACAACAATGGGGAGGATGCATTAACCCAACAAATAGATTACAACATGCTCACAATCTAAATAACACATAACTTGTAACACTCTAAGTAAAGGGGCGAGTAGCCATGGAAGGATACAAATGACGACATGGCCATAATAAGGAGGGACTAACAAGCCACACAATCAATCAGAAGGCAGCATTTATGAAAGACAATGGCACGAGCCAATTAAAAACATGGGCAGAGAGTGGGCGCAGCTTCCACTGCATAGGGGAGAGGAGTTGGCCTAACGGCTAGGGCGATCGACCTCGAATCTGGGGAACTGGGTTTGAGTCTCGGCAATGACGCTGAACATCCTGTGATTCTGGGCAAATCACTTAATCTCTCCGTGCCTAACAAAAAAAATGAATGTGTACTCATGTGTAATGCAACTGGTGCTATGTAAAGCGCTCTGATACCCGATTCGGGTCAAGTTCGCGCTCTATAAAACTCTATAAAAAAATAAAATACTCCATTACTGCATGCCTCGCAGAGCGAGCAGCGCATGCGCGCTGCCGCTATAGGCTCGACCTAAGCAGAGCGAGCAGCACATGCGCGCTGCCGCTATAGGCTCAACCTAATTACGACTGACTTTCATGTTTTGTTACTGAAATAGAAAAAGATAGCAACTAACGTGATGAATGTGCTCTCTGGGTTGGAAGATGCACTTTAATCAAATAATCCCTGACAAGCCAGTTGAGATTTCTGTACTTGCAATCCTGGTTTAAAGGTTAAGGAACCACTGGGTATTCAAAAGCAAAGCCTGAGCTGGCTCCAGTATCTGAAATCTAAGTGCATAATGGGAAACGTGGACAGCTAAAATGACCAATTGCTCCCGTGCGCAGGAGAAAATGACTAAACACGTGTAAAACATTGCTATTTTGTGTTGCTGTTGCAAACCCACACTGTGGGGGTTTGTTTCTGAATTTAAAAAAATCATAGACCACCGGACATGACATCAGTAAGCATTCCAGATTTGGTGCAGGTGATCCCGCTGCATTGTCAAAACAATGATACATTATCTTGGAACCAAACAAAAGATTCTTGACATTCTTCTTCTATCCACGTAAATTGCAAGACTCACTTTATCAGACTTCCCAGTGGTTTTGCTATATAAACAAATTTGCCGACATATTTATAACAATAGGCTGTGAGCCCCACGAATAATTACAACCATCTGTGTCTTGCTGCTTGTTGCCCCAATAACAGCATTCACCATTTCAGTTTAACTTTGGATGTCCCTGATACATTACAACCATCCCCTTTAGTTGACATTTTCACTTTTGATCATCATAACCCATCCCTCCAACCTTTTTAAAACCTTGCAAAACGTTATCATCTTCCTCCAACATCCTACCGGATTAATAAATATAATCTTGAAAATACAAAACTTAACTCATAACTTAAAAAACATCTTCAACCACACTTTGGAAAACTGCAGCAGCTGATGCCACTGTAAAATACAAAAGGCACAAGAATGTTCCAAATGATGTTACAAAGAAGTTCAAAATTTTCGAATCTACATGTACATGATTTTATTGCTTCACCAATGACATATCTAATATACTGACAGCAATCACATCCACTAAGCACTTAGCATCTTTGCTACATTGGATTGAGGATGCTTGTCTATAATTTACTGCAATTCAGGCTCTGTAAATCCACACAAACACAAAGTTTTCCTACTTATTTGAGCTTAAACATCATTGGGATCAACCATTACAAAGCCCAAGTTGATCAACCACATTCTCCAGTGGCACCATCTTAAAATGAAACACAGGTTTCACCGTCCACGGCATAGTCACAATTCACCTTTAAAGGTAAATCCTTTGAGCAAACCTAGATTGTAAGGAAGTACTTTCAAGAACCATGCACATACATGAACACCTTCGTCCCCACTATCATAATTGTCTGAGCCATTGGCATTGGGATCAGATTTCATAAGCAGTCATTTTGTGTTTCCAACTCAAAAAATATGAGTCTTTCTTGAAAATGCAAACTCTGTGCACCTTGCGAGTGAGTCTGTCCTTCTCCAATGTTTGCAGCAGTTTCATCCTCAGAGAAAAGTTTAGAAAAATGTGTCCAAATGGTGCGTATCTGGCATGCTGTGATTCTTGCCTTGACCAGCGTTCACGCTTGGACCTAACCCCTCGACCCAGACCACCAAACAACACCAGAGATGCCTGACAGCCAAGAAACAGCCAGTGCATACACCCTCACTGTCTCAAGACTAAAGCATGGGCTAAAGTTACAGCAGGCTCAGCAGAAAAGTGCAGGGAGTAGTCATGGGTGCTGCGAGCACTCGAGTTCTCTTGAGAGTGGCAACCAACTTGAGTGCAGCTTGGAAATTAAGCCATGCCCATTACCTGCAGCACCAATAGCTATCCAGTTTGCCTGCTAGAAAGGATCTATGGTTCACCTTGCCTTGTATGGGAACCACCTTCTTAGCATTTCTGCTCAATATCTCTGCCCAGGAAGTAGTTCACCCAGCATCTTAAGAAAACAACAAAGCAGAGGGAATCAAAATAGGGCACAGCCACCAGAGTTAATATCCCACTCACCTGCAAAAGCCTTGATAAGGTATCCATTACAGTATATTAAAGGTAAAGAAAAGATAATTATGAACTTCTTGAATTCCTTGAGAGTGCATGATTCCTTGAGAGTGCATGAATTCCTTGAGAATGCATTATTCCTTGAGAGTGCATGAATTCCTTGAGAGGGCAGTGAGCCGAAGACTAACCCTAGGAAGACCAGGTGAAAAAGCAAATTATGCTCTCTCTGCAGTTACCCATGCATGACATCAGTGCACTCTTAACACTTTGATTCACATTTGCATAAGGTTTACTAACAATGGGAACTTTCTTGTGATATTACTACGAGCTTAGCCAAGGGACAGAACAAGCATTAGAAACTGTATGTTCATTGATGTATATGTCCTTTTCAATTCAAAGTTTATCATGTAAGCAGCTATCACCCAACTACAACTCATTCCAGGAATATTTTCATCTAGATAGACAATTGAATAGAGTTATAGAGGCCAAAGTGATTTAGCCCAGCAAGCGTCTATCCACATGCGTACTCAGGATCATCCACCTTGAAATGGGTAAAAACCCATTTTGGGACAGACAACCACCATTAGCACTGCGGGCAAAAAAAAAATTAAAAAAGGAAAATAAAGTGGGAAATGGGTGGGGCACAACTAAAGAACAGGGTTGGAGGGAGTAAAAAAAAAAAAGGAATGGGGAAGAGAAGAGTAAGCAATGAACGACCTGTGGCGGGGAAAGAATGAGGATTAGCCGTGGAGTTGAGTGATGGAGGAAGCAGCACATGGGGAAAAGTGCAAGAAAACACATCTCTCCCATGGAGTGCTGTAAAGACGAGGATCCTTGTAGGGAAGACACCAAGATGGGGTGTAATGTTCAAGCGTTTATTGAGGAGCACAGAGAGATATCCATCTACCGAGAGGCACAGAGAATAACTGTCACTGACAACAGTGACAGGAAGAGTTCTCGTGCCACCTCAAGACAATCCAGATTACATCATACTTATAGAATTCACTGACATCACCACACACTTCCCTCCTTTCAACCAAAAGGTTAATGTGCACTCAAAAGAGGAAAAAACTGCCCAGAGAAAAACTGTAAGGTATATAAGTAAAAAAACAATACCCACAAGAACTTTGACCAAAATAAAGAACATGAAAAGTAGCAACAGTGATTCAACTATAAACATGACATAGTTCTTCTTTTCCTTTAAATAAACATGTTACTCCTGAGGAACATTTGATGCGACAAAGTCTCAGAATTTGCCAGGTCTGGAACAAACTCCTGTGCTTCTTCTGTATGTTAGCATTTTACTATTATCATTTGTAGAAACATGAACTTCCTGACCCTTATCCCCAAATCTATTTACATTTTTGAACTGTGCTCTAGGATCCAGTGCTACACGAGATGTACTCCATCAACTCCCATTGGACAACCTGACTGCATTCTTACGTGTCTCAAATACTTGTTGTGGCTCCCGAAATTTAGATAAACCTTTCCTCACCGACACAGGATTTTTAACTCTGACCCAATCTCCAATTTTTATTTTGTTAGTTTCACTACAAACCTTAGATTCACATCTTTTCTCATTGACAACATTAGATTTCCTGTTTGCCAACTCCCACGCCTGTTTCATATTGCACCCTTCATAAAATGTTTTGACCATCCAAAACAGACACATCTCTGTGGAAGCTTTCCTACCCCTCATGAGTTCAAAAGGACTTATGGTTGTAGTCACGTGGGGTGTCGTGCGATATGACCACACCAAGTCTTGTATGGCCTGAAGCACACATACAATGCTTCTATAGGCTGCTTGCACACACTCCACCAATACTTTGTTGAACCTCTCTACTTTGCCATTGCTTTGTGGGTGATAGAGGGGTGTCCTAGTGTGCCTAATGCCACAAGTGCATAAAAATTGACCCATTTCTTCTGAAACAAATTGAACCACATTTTCTGTCAGAATTTCCTCAGGAAAACCTTCCTTAAGAAATATTTTGTTCAAGCAATTGATTACACTCTTTGTGGTTGGAAAATTTATGGGCTCCACTTCAACCCATCTAGATAAAAGATCCACTATAACTAGAAAATATTTGATGTTTTGAGGCAGAATATGAATAGGCCCTAGAAAATCCATTCCCAACTTCTACCAAGCTCTGCCAGGTGAAGGAACAACCGACTCAACAACACCCTCAGTGACCAAGGTTTTATCGCTGGAATTGCATCTTACACATCCTCGCACAAAATCATCAATCTGGCTGTCCATTTTTGGCCACCAAAAGTCATTCCTGATTTTTCTGTTTGTGATGGTGGACCCTAAATGACCAACATGAGCAGCAGAGATTATCTTTTGACGTAGACATTCAGGTAGGATCAGTTTATCTCCTCTAACTACTTCACCACCTTCGACGGACAGTTCATCAGAAACTTTCCAATACATTTGCAAATCTGGTGACAAATTTTCTCTTTTGGCCAACCTCTTATTATCAAGGATGAAACTTCTTGTAGAATGACATCACTATCCACAGCAGTTATCCACTCTTGTTCACCCATAGCCATATTAGTTTCATTTATGCAAGCCACAAAACACTCCTCAACTTCCATCTCCCAATCTTGTTCTTCAGTATCAGCAATGGGCAACCTAGAGAGGCAATCTGCTCTACAGTGTTTTCCCCCTGGAATGTATTAAACAGTGAAGGAATATTCCAGAAGCTTGGCAGATAACCTTGCCAAGAGAGCAGTCATGCGTTTGATTTTTCTACCTGACAAGATGTCGACTAGGGGATGATGATCCGTCTTTAACACAAAAGGCCTACCCCACACATTGCTTAAATTTCTCAACACTCCACACACATGCCAACAGCTCTTTTTCTATGATTGAGTATTTACGTTCCACAGGACGTAATGTTCTGGACGCAAACCCCACTGTGTGTTCCTTCTTACCTTCACACTGTGATAACACCACCCCAAACCATATTCACACGCATCCACAGATACAACAGCCTGCCTTCCCTCCACAAAAGGTTGAAAAGCTGGGGCATTGACAATCTTATCTTTTATTTCTCGGAACATCTTCTTGCGTTCCTCAGACCATCCAAAATCTGCTCCTTTCCTTAGGAGTGCCCTGAAACATTCGGTTGTCTTAACAAAATCTTTCATAAATTTGGCATAAAACACACACATGCCGAGAAATCACATGAGCTGCTCTCTATTTTTAGGTGCTGGTGCCTCTACAATACTTTTGACTAACCCAGTTCTGGGTCTAACACCATCTCTGGAAAGAATGTGTCCTAGATATTCTATCTCCTTTGTTTTGAGCGTACATTTGTCGTTACGTAAAGTCACACCTCTTTTCTATAGTATGCCAAAAACCTCTTCAAGAGCAACATCATGCTCCGCCTCCTTTTTGGAAAAGACAAGTATATTGTCCTGAAAGACCACTACATGAGGATTACTCTGAAACATTTCAGTCATCAGCCAACCCAAAAGGTAATATGCAAAATTGAAAAACACCATCCGGGGTCACAAAAGCTGTAAGATGGCGTGATTGTACATCCAATTCCACCTGATGATAAGCTGCACTCAGGTCCAATTTCATGAACCAACTGGAACACCCAATTTTAGATATCAAGTCCACAATCCTAGGTAGGGGAAAGTTGTCAACCCAGATGGCATAATTCAAACTTCTCAAATCAACACACATTCATAATTCCCCATTCTTTTTCTTTGCCAGGACAATGGGTGAAAGCCACAAAGTTGCTTCTACCTTTTCGATGATACCCTGGACACACAAATCCTTCAAAAGTTCAGTCAAATCTGTCCTGATACTGAGTGGGACATTGCGCAATTTGTGCTTGACCGGATTGGCATTCTGCTTCATTTTAATGGTATGTTTGAAGTCAGTTATCTTGCCTAAACGGTCTTGAAAAACCTTCTTAAACTTCTGTTCCCAATTATCTACTGTGCTAGTACAGATCAATGAATTTACCTCTCTTCTGTCTATAAAAACAGGCTTATCCCATCCAGGTTTTATAGTTAAATTAAACTCTGCTTGATGTACCAAACCTAGAACATTGATACCTTTTTTTGCAGCATAAAGTTTACCTTTAATGATTTCTCCTAGAACTTCGATGGTAGCCCAAAAATATCCTAGCAAATCTATTTTGCTTCCTTCAAAAGCCACAGTCAACACATCTGGTGAAATCAATTCTTTCTCATGCCACCACCGAAAATATTTGTCTTGCGAAACAATGGTAATGCGCGCACCTGTGTCTACCAGGAGTTTGATTTGAACTCCCTCAATCATGACATCTACATCTGGGTCAACAATAAGTGCAGCATGTTGTTTACCATTGTCTTTTACCACAACAAGATATTCCATACTAGCATTATCCTCATGGTCATACCCCTCCAGCTCGCTCAACACACATCTGATATTCTTTCTTTTTGCACCTCTGCACACTCTAGCGAAATGACCCATTTTCCCACATTGCCCACATTGTTGGTTTACCGCCGGGCAATTCTTAAAAGATGACACATGTAGAGGTGAACCACATCTGTAACAACTAATTTTCTGGCTAAAGGTTATTTTTTGAGTGAAAGTCCTTCCCCCTCGCATGACACTCTGTTTCCTATTGTCATGGCTCCTGCCCATGAACAAATTATTGGTCACTGCTCCTGTAATGGTAGAGTTTGACAAAGCAGCCTTTCATTGTTTTGCATCTTCCATAGAACTTTCAATGTTTTTTGTAATATCTACTGCTTTGTCTAAAGACATCTTTACAAGTCAATAACCTTTCTTGTATTCTTTTGCAATGACATCTGGCCACTAATTGGTCTCTTATCAATTGTGAAGTAAAATTCTCAAATTTACATTTGGCTGCTAGAACCTTTAATGCAGTTATAAACATATCTGTACTTTCTGTGGGTTTTTGCTCTCTGGTGAAAAATGTATACCGGTGTACAACAATATTTTTTGTTTTGGAAAAGTATTTATCTAATTGAGCTACAGCTACTTCAAACTCATCCAGAGCTTCGCCTTCCGGAGTTTCATATGATGGAAGATGATCAAACACATTCTGGCCTTCAACAACCAAGTGATAATACATTACATTTTATTTTCTCTCAGGTCTAAATCTCTCGCCGTCAATTGCTCCTAAGTATGCCTTGAAAGATCTAAACCACAGCTTCCACTCTAATGGCGGATCGCCTGGTTCCTGGAGAAAGGGTGCTGGTGCTGCGACACTCTACATGTTTTGCTCAATGATAAACTATCTCCAGTGCACTCTTCCAGTCTATTTGTTGTACCTGTAAATTAAAGTTGGTTAGATACCTGAAAAGTTAAAGTGGTTAATACAGTTGTTACAAAAAAAATCACAATAATGTCTTTTTTCTAATTTGTCAATTAAGGCATGTGAAAAGTCAAACCAGAGATTCCTTGTATTGTGTGATGAACAAAGAGAGAGAAAAAAATTGTAGTCCTCTATTTACTTCACTGCTTGTGAGAACTGAATAAAAAATGCAATCCCTGATTGGCTGTTGAATGTCATGTGACGGGATAGGGCAGGAAATGGATGCCACCGGAAGAAAGGAACAAAGAAAACTTCTCTTGAAGACGCCGGTAGAGCTTGGAAAATCTGCGGCTCCTTCAAAGTAGACACGTTTTGCTGAGCGCAATACTTTATTGATGGCAGGAACAATGGAAAGCTAAAAGTGGAAGGTCACAACCTGCAATGTAGTTGATGAGGTGAGATTCCGTTACGCGCTTGCAATCCCACCAAGCATATGCGTTGAGCTGCCCGCGAGGCTTCACTAATGACAGACAAACTTGAAATAGTACGTTTCAACTTGTTATGTTATGTTATGTTAATAGGAACTTTTATAGCGCTCGTTCACCAACGGTTTCTTGGCGCTGGAGGAGTTACTTTCCTAAAAGAGTTACTGGTACGGATGGTCCTGGTCTAACTGTAAGCTTGGGTGAAGAGCCAGGTCTTCAACATCTTCCTAAAATGAAAGAGGTCTGACTCAAGTCTCAATGGGGGCGGGAGGGCGTTCCAGAGTTTGGGTCCTAATATTGAGAAGCGTGAGCCTCCTGTTCTTTTGCGTCTACAAACTGGGACCTCTAAGTAGTTCATGTGCATAGATCTTAAAGTACGGTGGGGGATGTACTTGTGAATTTTTGATGAAATGTACTTAGGGCCGGTCCCATGCAAGGCTTTAAAAAGAATACAACCGGCTTTAAACTTGGAGCGTTGCTCCACTGGAAGCCAGTGCAACTCTTTTTGCAGCGGCTTGATGTGACATCGTCTGCCTTGTTGGAATATAATTCTGGCTGCCTGATTTTGTATTATCTGTAGACGATGTATCTGATTGCGCTGAAGACCTAGGTATATAGAGTTAGCATAATCAATTCTTGACATAATCAAAGAGATGACAATTTGGATACATGCCTCTCTACTGAAGAATCTTCTGATTTTCCTCAGTTTCCGCAGTTGGAGGAAGCAAGCGGAGGTAACTGCTCCAATCTGCGTGTTCATGTTTAGGTCTGAGTCAATGTGTATGCCTAGGCTTTTTATTGAGTTTTTTATTGCCGGAGGCGGGCCTAACTCGGAGGGCCAGTGGGCGGGGGTCCAATGCTGGAGTTTATTGTTGGGGATGATGATTTCAGTTTTTTCGGCATTTAGTTTTAATTGATTTTTGTTCATCCATTTCATGATGAACAGCATGGATTTTTTAGGAAATTCCTGGGACTCTATAGATTCATTGATGGGGAAGACTAGCTGCATATCATCAGCATAGTTGTAGATTTGCACTCCCATCTGTCGTAACGCAACGATAAGAGGACGGATATATATATTGAAAAGATGTGGGGATAGGGATGAGCCCTGTGGCACTCCACACTTCAGATTTACCGTGCCCGATTTGTACGGAGAGAGCCAAACTGACTGTTTTCTATCCGCAAGAAATGATTGAAACCATTTCAGGGCCGTGCCACTGAGACCTGCTGCAGCCAGACGGTCCACCAAGATGTTGTGGTTGACGGTGTCAAAGGCTGCAGACAGGTCCAGGAGAATCAGTGCTTGAGTGCTGTCAACATCTGCCTTCCCCTTTAGGTCATCCATTACAGACAGAATAATGGACTCCGTGGAGTGGGCTGCGCGGAAACCAGCCTGATGTGGGTCTAAGAAGTTAGTTTTTTCAATGAAGGAGCTGAGAGTCTTTGCTATGTGTGTCTCCAACACCTTAGCCGAAAAGGGGAGGAGAGATATTGGCCTATAATTGTCCAGCCTTTGGGGATCACCTCCCTGCTTTTTCTGAAGTGGAATAATCACTGCTTCTTTGAAAGCTTGTGGGACTGTCCCTTGAGTTAAGGATAGATTCAAAAGAGAGAGGGTGATCTTAGGGAATGCTTTGAAAATGGATTTTTGTACTTCAGGTGGACAGACATCATTTGGGGAGCCCGATTTTATTATGTTTAGGTACTCCAAGAATAGATTTTGGTCTATGCACGGAAAGGTAGTCAGGATATCAGTGTTGGTATTTACAACCCAATTTTCCATCTCCTGATGTTTGGTATCTATGGATTCCTGAATTTTCTCTATTTTTTCAAAGAAGAAATTGCTTAGGTCATTGCAAAGTTTCTGAGTAGCGGGAATTGGTGGAGTGACACGATCAGGGTTAGATAATTCCCTTACTGTGTTAAAAATATCTTTGGTTTTATTAGTTGAGTTTAACACCTTGTTGGAGAAGAATTGTTTTTTTGCCTCCATTATAGCGTGTTTATATTTCCTGAGATTAGTTTTATAGTGTTCTTTGGATTCAGGTGAGTAAGAGTTGCGCCATTTCCACTCTGCCTGGCGAGTTTGGAGTTTGGCTAATCTTAAGTCTTCCGTAAACCATTTAGGTGCTTCGTGTTCCCTAATGCGTGAGGTTTGAAGTTTTAGGGGAGCATGAGAATTGATAGCTTTTCTTTGCCAGTCTGCAATTTCTCGCTCCAGATTATCTACATTATCCTTAGTTTTAGGAGGTTTCTGTTTTAAGGTGTCACATAATGCTTCCAAGTTAATGTGGTGCCAGTTTCTCGATAGGGTCTTTTGAGAAGGTGTTGTTCTGGACATGTAGATATTGCCTATTGCAAACCTGATTATATAATGGTCAGACCATATACATGGTTGTATTTCCAAATTATGGAGGGTCAGATTGATCGACCATACTTGGTCAAGAATGTGACCTTTGTTGTGTGTTGGCGCTTGAATATGTTGTGAGAGATTCAGGCTTTGTAGGGCGTCGGTCAATTCCCTGGCACTTTTTCCCCCTGTTTCTTCATATACCCAGTAATTAAGATCACCAATGACCAAGACTTTGGAGAAGTCAATTGTCAGGGATGCAATACAATTTGCAAAGATTTTTGGGAAGTTAGGCATAGCAATTGGAGGTCTGTACACAAGTACACATATCATGGTGCTGTTGTAAAAGTCTAGCTTGAAGACTAGGCTATCCACTAATTCTATCTCCAATGGAGAGACGTTGATGGCGGATAATCCATTTTTTATAGCAGCTGCCACTCCCCCCCCTTTTTTTCCTGTTCTATTTGCGGAGAGCAGGTAATAATTGTCTGGCAGTGCAGCTAAAATATCAGGCGTGGCTTCTTCCGTCAGCCATGTTTCTGACAAGAACAATATATCGGGTGAGTCAGTGTCGAGTAGGTTGAACAATTCTAACTTATGCTTTACTGCAGACCGGGTGTTTAAGTACAGTATGCTTAGTTCTTTTACAGAGCGTGCTGTGCTTTGGCTGTTTGGTGCAGTAATCTGGCTAGCGATTTGACCAGGATCTCTATTTTTGCCGAACTCAGATGACTGACCAGATTGAATGAGGCCGAGTTCATCTAGTAATTGTTGGCAGTCCAAGTTTAGGGGTTGTATATTCCATGGGGCTAAGGATTTAAGTTCTGTTATGGTGTAAATAATTTTTTGGGCATAGTGACTGGCCCCCGGTCCCGGCCGCGGACGGGCGCAGACGGGCTTGCCTTTGGCGCGCCAGCGGCGCGCCCGCTGCGCGCGTCTGCTGCGCGTTCGTGCTGCGGCCATTCTTTTCTGTGCACCGGAGTTGGAGCTGACTCCGCCCCCACCCCACCTGATTGGCTGAGAGCAAGTCTAAGTAGCCAATGGTAGTGCGGCTGTTCTCGGAGGCCAACGGCGGGAGAAACAGGTCACTAGTAGCAGACTGGCTAAATTTTCCAATTTAAACAGTGCAATGCAAATTAAAAGGAAGATTCTGCAACTTCTAAAATACGGCGCAAGTTATAACTATCAGCTTAATGAAATTCGGACGTGGTCTCTAATTATTCAAATTTCAACAATATAATACAATTTTAAAAACAAAGTTCTGTTGTTTCTAACAATACAGCGCGA
This sequence comes from Calotriton arnoldi, assembly GCA_963921515.1. Lineage (NCBI taxonomy): Eukaryota > Metazoa > Chordata > Amphibia > Caudata > Salamandridae > Calotriton > Calotriton arnoldi. Next base: position 277,663 of record CAWUFW010001007.1, read on the forward strand.
GTTAAAGTTATCAGCTTTCAGGCAAGGTCTCTATCCAGCCAGTGCCTTCGGTAAAATGACTCCTAATCGCGCGTTCGCGCTGCAGCCATTCTTTTCTGTGCACCGGAGTTGGAGCTGACTCCGCCCCCACCCCACGTGATTGGCTGAGAGCAAGTCTAGGTAGCCAATGGTAGTGCGGCTGTTCTCGGAGGCCAACGGCGGGAGAAACAGGTCACTAGTAGCAGACTGGCTAAATTTTCCAATTTAAACAGTGCAATGCGAATTAAAAGGAAGATTCTGCAACTTCTAAAATACGGCGCAAGTTATAACTATCAGCTTAATGAAATTCGGACGTGGTCTCTAATTATTCAAATTTCAACAATATAATACAACTTTAAAAACAAAGTTCTTGGAGTCTTTCAGGAGAAAATCGTTATACACTTGAAAATGTGTTAGCTGCGTCGCACATGATAACTTCTTCCCGGTGGTGCAGTAGAGTGAAAGCACTGCGCACGTATATATTTGAAAGTTCACCAGTTTAATGGGCACTGCGCATGTTAGCCTTTTACAATTCACCCCCAGCTGATTCCGGGCAGTGATTCATGAGACCAAATTTGAATGCTGCACCACACTGCGCAAAAACTACAAATACATACTGTACTATGCAGTGTAACAGAAGGACACTCTCTGTGCTACTGGTCTGTGCCTCCGTTAAATACCTAACAGCCGAGTAAAAAACTGTTACGTAACGTGAAGGAAAAGACGTACTCACAAAGTTGCCGATCAGTCCAACATTTTATCAAACATCCTCTGTCGCCACTGTAAAGAAGAGGATCCCTCGTAGGTGTAAAGTTTAAGCGTTTATTGAGGAGCACAGAAAGACATCCATCTACCGAGAGGCACAGAAAATAACTGTCACTGACAACAGTGACAGGAAGAGTTCTCGTGCCACCTCAACACAATCCAGATTACATCATACTTATAGAATTCACTGACATCACCACAAGTGCTTAATGGTAAATTTTAAAAAAAATGGTCCCTGAATGGAATCAGTGTCAGCAGGGGAACGGTACAAGTCAACCAGTCAGACACTGAGACTCAAATGCTCCTGAGCAGGACCAATACAAGAATGGTGAAGAAAGCCATCAAATCAATAGGAGACAACTGAGATGGATAACAATCCTTTCCAATTATGAGCAAAGGGCTAACCCGTACTTTGGAAACAATAGATTTGTCCAAAGGATAGTTAAAGTTGTCTGTAGCCAAGACTCGATCTGTCACATATCGTCAGACTAGAGTCAAACAAGGTACGAAAATGTAAAACAAGACAACAGGCTTTCTACCTCAAAGCAACAAGAATCAGCAAAAACATACCTGTATCCCAACCCAGCTGCAATTTAGCAAAGAACTAAAGACACTATTCTTTAAAGTACACAGCATTACAGCATTGTAACCATCCAGTTCAACTCTCAGGGCCTGATTAGGATGTCAGGCGGATCACCACCGACAGGCAGTCTGTGGCAGTACGTCCGACATCTGAGGCTGCGGTCCTGCAGCCGCATAATGATGCAGTCGGTCGGAGCGCAGTGGGCAGAGGGACCGACCGACGACTCCGACAGTCTCAAGGAGCCCGTCGGAGTGTCGGTCGGAGCGTAATCCCTACGATGCGGAGGCACCGCAGTAGGGATTACGATGTCCCTTTTCCCTCTGCCATTACATGGTGGTCCGACTGCCATGTGAAGGCAGACAAAATGGGACTTTGGGGGCCCCAAACATCCATGCACTGTGTGCCAGGCACCACATGGTGCCTGGCACACAGCGCATGGATGTTTGAGAACTGCCCTTTTCCACTGTGGCTTGAGCTGCAGCCCTTTTACCCTTCCAATCTCTTAATGATTTTATCTTTGGCTAGGTTTACCCTGCATACATGAAACCATAGCAAAAGTTTGGATTAATTTGACAGTTGTATTCATGCAATTATGTATTTTTTTGTTTAAGCAATTAGGGTATGATGCAAAGATTAAAAATTGGGAAAAAAAACAGTGCTATGGAAAAGACAGGTCCAATTGTTATTTGTTATCCACAGCATATTTTTTGTATGAGTGACATGATGATATTGAGTCATTTCAGCCTTCACCTAATTTTCCTTTTCCGCCCAATCAACTTTCCTAACCATCTTTTTCCTTGTTTTTCAGATTTATTGTAGTATGACTTGCATTTCTAAACTCAACAGACCGTACAGTTGGTGGGGTGCTAGCATTATCCAGCATGAAACATGACCACGATTGCCTATGGGCTCACTCCAAATAGTGCAGCTTACTTTGCTATGTCTTTGAAAAAGAAAGAATAATGATCTAGACTAAGAAGCTCTTCACGCTGTGTGATACTTTGGAGTAACTGAAATCATAATGCTAAGATGAGATGAAAAAGCTGTCAGAATTGGGTAGAGGAATTCTCTAGTGACAATTGAGCAAATAATGGTACAATGATGCATCATTCTCAGAAATAAAGGAAAATGTACATTTGCTGATTAGACTGCTGCCAGACGGAAAGTCAAACAAAAGTAGAACATGTTTTAAACGTGGCGCTGTTAGGATTCTACCATGCAACCATTAGGTGGTGCTCATGAGGGCCATAATGAGTCCAGCTGTTACGCCAATATATAATAGAACACTCTTCTGCTCCTTGCAGTCTCAGATCCATGTCATGTTCCAGTCCAGTTTTTTCTCTCTACCATTCTGATGTTTCATGGTCCTAGAAGTCCTTTCTGTCTCCAGGCCTTGCCCTGACCACATCCTAGTAGTGGGTATTTGCTCTATGTCTTAATTCCTGCACCCTACATCTTTTCTAACCCTTTTGTCCCTGTTTTTGGGAATTTTCACTCTCTTGATGCCGATACATAATCCAGGCCACGCTTTCCTGTTTCCTGACTTGTGCCTCCTGGTTTTTCTGGTCTCTGCTTTGCCATGGCCTAATTCAGCCTTCTCTTCACTGGTGGTTCCCCGATTCACTGCACCTGGTTTATTCCTTGTAGTACCTGACTCTCTCCCTGCACCTGTGCTCTTCCCCTGAGCCTCCAGCTATCTCAGCCCTATGAGCCAAGAGTGCAGTGGTTTGACTGACTTGTCTGCTGAGTCTCCTTGTGCTGTGTCACATTCTTTCTGCAGTATTTCCAGGCTTGTTCTTGGATTCCATTTACCTTATTTCCAGGAACCCATTTTTTCTGTTTCTGGCTACTTAGTAGTATCTGTTTCTGTCTCTTATTATACTTCCTCTCTGTTTCTGTCTTCTGGCTCTCTGTTTCTATTCCCAGTCTTGTCTGCACTCTTCCTGATCTGTCCTGTCACATGCAGACTCCTGCTGCGTGTTCTGTGTTCCTATGAGTCTGCATATTTCTGCCCTGCGATTTTAGAGTGCAGATTGTTCCTAGTCCTGTTTTTAATATTCATAGTTCTGTGTATTCCTGTCCTCATCATTATTTGAGTCCTGCTTTTCCCTGAGCCCAGTTTCAGTCACTGCTGACTGCCGCTGGTTTAATCCATTAAGACCTAGCTCTGTTGATTGACTCTAGACATTTATGATGTGACATTTGGAGACTTTTGAATTTCCAGATTGACTTATTATTTTGTACCTGTTACTTCAGTCATTTCCTGAAATTGGGACTGGGTTGGCCTTGTTGGCACTCTTTGACACTTTGGGGTCGATTCCGATTCGGGCCGGAAACCTCTCCGACCGAGCCGGATCCGGAGAGATTTCCGACCGAGCCGGACTCCCGCAGACCGACCGAGCGAGTACGATGCGGCCGTATGCTGCCCGACTCGATTCGGTCGGACTCCCATTGAAGTCAATGGGAGCCGGTCGTACAACGCGTACACGGGCTCCCATTGACTGAATGGGTACGTCGCGAACAGGGGGGCCCCCTACAGTGGGTACGCATCGGTGCGACTCGCACCGTACATGCATGTTGAGGGGGGACCCTTGGGTCCCCCCTGTGTGCGACCCGTGCGGCTACGCATGCAGGGGGGTCCAACACGGACCCCCGAAGTCCGGCTCCGACAGCTCTTTGGAGCCGGACGCTACGAGTCGGTCAGGCTGTTCGAAGCGCGCATCGTACTTGCTCGGTCGGGAAACGTCTCCATTGTGTGGTGCGAGCCGTGTCCGTACGAGTCGGTCGGAGCGGTTCGGACCCGGGAACGAGCCGGTCGGCGATTTCGGGTGCGCTCGCATCGTACTTGCTCGCTGGGACGACTGTACGAATCTGTCGGGAAAAAGGCCTCCGAATCGGATCCGGTAAAGCCAAATCCGATTCGGAGCCCTACCGGCCGAGATCGGAATCGGCCCCTAAGTCTTGAAGAGGGTCTCGATGACTTTTTAGCCCTAAGAGACCAAAACGTCAACGACGCATCCACTCTGACCAGTTTTTAAACAACCATAATTTGAATGGACATTCATCGAATTATGGTTTGAGAGACATGTATTGGTTGGGTGGATTTGCCTGTTACCATTGATCAATTTTCAACGAGTTGTGATAAATGCCCTGTGATTATTAGATGACAGTGTTGCTTTTATGACCCTTCCTGTTCATCCAGTGAAATTTGATATATATGTGTTTTGATTCTATATATTGTGTTGAATATTCTTCTATATTGAATAAATATATTTTTGGAAATCTACTTAGAGTACACCACATTATACTGATTAATTCACTGGAGTTATTTCAAGATTGTTAGTGATTGGATTCATTTGATACCGACCAAATAGGTTGATTTAAAAAGTTCAAAAAATACAATGTGAATTACGCCTTCAGAAGCTTCTTGGCTGGTTACTTTACATTTGGGTCATAATTCCGTGCTGGAAGAGATCCAGAATTATTCCTCTGTAAATTTATTTTTTCTTACACCTTTTCTTTGTACAATGGCATTACCAAAAAGAATAGCACAATTTCTATATCTTTTGCTGAAACAGCTTTCGGTGTGAATTAACGATGCATGTGGAACACATGGTCTCATAAATCTCAATTGTCCTAAAGAAGGGTTGCGATGAAAATATTTCTAAACTTCCAAAATACCATTGCAAAGGCTCAAAGAAGTATTATGCAATAACAGATTGCAAAATGGTATCCCAAGAATTGATTGGGAACTAGCGGGATTTTGTTAGGTGGGATTTCATTAACTCAGCAGAAGTATTGAAAGTAACTAAACAGTGAAGAAACTCTAAACTTTCAATTTACTCTGAAAAACATATTCACAAAACACTTGCATCACAGGATATCTTACAATGGCTTTGAAAGGTTTGACAGATATGCGATAATTTGATAAATCTCATAGCCGATTAATTGTGCAGATGAGCTCAATTCCACTCCTCTGCACTCTGACAAAGAGACCCATCTGTGTCAAAGGCAGAGATACTCAACTCATAATAAGTTCCCTACATCAATGTTAAGTACAATGCCCAAAGCTGCAGAGAATGCATTACATCTGAATGACACTACTCCCTATCCCCTTCTTGATGGTGGTCTCAATGTTGTTATGCTGGGTGTATGTTTAGATGTAGAGTGGAATGGCTAGTTCTTTGCTCATGTGGGAATGAATTGATGTCTGGATGGTATGCACCATTTAGTCCATTGCGTTCGGATTCACTGCAAGGAGAATGCTTTGTAGTGGAAGGGGAGTCCAGATCCCACCTAATTTATTAGGGTGCTGGCAATGACTTGCAATATGGAAAATGGATTTATTGACATAGCATGTGCAGAAAAAGAGCCTGGAATGAGTTCTCTGGACCTGTATATCTCGCTTACACAGGTTGGGGTAATGGGAAGAGATGAAAGAGCAGAATAAGCATGCAAAGATTGTTCAGTGAGCCAGAGAGCTTCACCACATTTGCATTACATGGAACACTATCTTCCTATGAGACACCAATGAAAACTCTCCATATGTTAAAGAGGCAGGGACATACAAATTGAAATCTAAAACATGCAAACTGTTTTTAGGTATTCAAAGTGTGACATCAAGCAAATTTGATTAGTGTGGTCATGCACAACTGATGAAAATTTCAAATTTGTCTGTGCTTCTACTGTCAAACCTAAAAGGGAGGTATCTGTGTATCACTAAGTTCGATTTCAACAGAAGGCAAGAAGGCAGCTCAGTCATCCCAGAGACTCACAAACAAGAAACTTGTTCTGTAGCCCGAACATTGAGACAGTGGAAGATGTCATCATTGGATATTGCATTTGGCACTATCATACCTGTAATTGAATGCATCATCGGGATTGCATTAAAAGTCTTTATCACAGTTGTAAATGGAATGGATTGGGTAAAAAAGCGACGTCTCAACTCTGCTGATAATATTCTCACCAGCTATGGCATAGCCAGATTCTTCTGTGGATATTTTTTAGGGACACCCTCTTCCACGCAATTTCCCTGGAATGGGCAAATACTCGAGTATGAAAATGTGTTGATGGGTCTTTGGATATTCATCGACTGTTCCAGTCTATGGTTAATAACCTGGCTCTCTGTTTTATACTGTGTGAAGATCGCCAACTACTCCCACCCACTCTTTATACATTTGACAATGAAAATACCCACAATGGTACCCTGGTTGAATCTGGGATCTGTGCTGACTTCTTCAGTCTTCAGTGTCCCTTTCACTTACTTATTCCACTGAGGAACTCAGACACCTTAACTCAAAAAGCCTGAATAATCCCCCCTCCCTTATACCTAAATTACACAAACTTGGTCTTCTAAATAATCGCATCTCTACTCGTGTGAGGCCATGTTCATCTGAACCTCACACGGCCCTCAGACCTACGTCCTTTGTCACCATCACCCACAATCAGAACCCCAACCACATCATGCTGATGTTTCTGAACACACGTTTCCTGGTCAAGCAGTAAACCGAAATCTTTCACTTACTGGACACTGAATCACCGAACATACTGCTACTAACCGAAACATGGCTCATGGATGAATTTTCCCCTGGTATCTTATCCGCCCTTCCCATGAGTTATTATATTCTACAAGAATACAGAGCAGCAGGGAAAATTGGGGTCGTCGTAGCTGCAGTAATTAGGAAACACTTGAATTTCACCAAATTGACTCCTAATAACATTCCGACCGTCGATAGTCTTGCGATTAAACCAGCCTCCTCAACATCCCCCCTGACGTGTATCTTCAAGTACAGATCACCAGATTCCATGCAAAACGTTCTGCAATTGCTAGCTGAGATCATCTCTCCTATGGTCATTGATCAAGCGAACTTATTGCTATCGGGCGATTTCAATTACTGGGCAAACGAGGTAAAGGGGGGGGCAACAATCAACTGATCTAACTGACCTCCTCAGTAGCCTAAATTTAGAACAGCATGTGCATCTGCCTATGCACATTAAAGGCCACACTCTCGATCAAGTATGGACTACCAATCTATCTTTGAGGAATCTAAAAATCTCGCCCTGTGTATGGTCCGACCATCACCAGATACAATTCTCATTACTGAATCTTACCCCCTTAAACTTCCCTCATGTCCCAGAACTCTCTCTAGGAACAGGCCCTGAGTTGACCTTAACTCCTGCAACTCCCTGGAAAGTTCCCTACAGGCAACAAAGGATAACATAGACTGCTACGAGGAAGCTGTTACGGAGTGGCTAGTAAAATCTAGCAATACACATGCCCCCCTCCACAAAACTAAACAGATCTGACCACATGACACCTCAAAATGGTTCTCAGAAGAACTGAAATTTGCCAAATTGGAATTGCGTTGAAATAACTATCTGCCTGACACCAAAGAAATCTATATAAAAAACTCAAAGAATATAAAACACTCATTAGGCAAGTCAAAGCCACTTTCTTCACCAATAAAATCCTGAATTCTACCAACAAGTCAAAAGAGATGTTCAAAATTGTAACAGAACTCTCTAATCCTGACAGGATCACCTTAACTATTTTACACACCTAAAACCATTGCGACTCTCTCAATTCATTTGTTATTAACGAAATGAAGACTATTAAAAATAGCATTCCTCCAGCCTACTCCTCTCTATAACATAATTTGAAGACAGGAATCCATTCACACTCTTGTTGTCTCCCGAGATCATTAATGACTGCCTCATGGATCTACTGACTAAAGTTGATTTGGGTTCCCCCAATGACACCTGTCCCCCAAACATGTTAAAAACAGTTTTTACTCTTTTTCCTGACCCAGCAGTATCCTTTCTCAATATGTACCTTAGTCAGGGAAATGTTCCCAGTTCCTTCAAAGAGGCAATAGTGATACCTCTTCAAATGAAAGTAGGCGAGGCCCCTCTCGACTTAAAAAATTATCGGCCTATATCCCTACTTCCCTACCTAGCAAAAGTGCTGGAAACACATGTGGCTCATCACCTCTGCTCCTTCCTAGAAGACTCTATTTTTTTACCACTGCCAAGCAGGCTTCCATCCGGCACATTCTACAGAAGCTGTCATCCTTTCAGTTGTGGATGACACGTGGGAGGAGGTGGATGGAGGCTCTACTCAAGCCCTCATCCTCCTAGATCTCTCTACTGCTTTTGACACGTTAACCTTAATCGTTTGGTGGACTGTGTCAAGGATCCTGGGCTGCAGGACTCAGCAAGCAAATGGATCACCTCTTACCCTAAAAAATAGATCCCAATCGGTCTGACTCACCCCCTTCAACTCATCCAAAGTTCAACTGAAATGTGGGGTGGCTCAGAGTCCCTCCTTCTTCCATCACCTTTTCAATATCTACATCCGCCCCTTGGTGCATTCCCTTAAAAAAATTAAGACCAAAGTATATAATTACGCAGACGATACGCAACCTATTTTTACAGTTGATAATACTCCAGAATCCAAGGAATTCTTTCAGGACACGATGCTATTCATCCGGGACTGGATAAACAGCAACCACTTAAAACTAAACTCTGACAAAACAGAGATAGTTATTGTAGGAAAGTGGGTTCAGTTGCAGTACCCCCCCCCACCTACACTCACTGCCTGATTCTGATGCATCTTTTGAGTGTGCACTGGATTCCTACTAACCAGGTTCCAAGTGACTGTGTTCTTCCCCAAAACTGTACCTTTGTTTCCACAATTGGCACACCTCTAGCCCACATATAAGTCCCTTGTAAAAGGTATCAGTGGTACCAAGGTCCTTGTTACCAGAGAGGTTTTCGAGGGGCTGCAGCATGTATTGTGCCACCCTAAGAGACCCCTCACCAAACACAGGCATACTGCCACAGCAGCCTGCGAGTTTTGGTGCAGGTAAAAGTGAAGAGTTGACCTGGCACACATCTCTGTGTGCCAGGCCTACCAGCACTGCAAGAGGCATAGGTAAGTCACCCCTACAGCAGGCCTTACAGCCCTAAGGCAGGGTGCACTATACCTCATGTAAGGGTATAACTGCATGACCAGATATGCACCTATAACGTCTAAGTCCATTCTTAGACACTATAAGTGCACAGCGAAGCCATACTGAGTACATGGGCTGGGTGCTTGCGACTATGAGTTCCACAGCTCCAAGATGGCTTCACCGAATTCCAAGATGTTTGGTACCAAACATCTCAGCTTAAAAAACTCACACTAATCCCAGTGTTGGATTTATTAAGAAATGTACCCAGGGAGCACCTCAGAGGTGCCCCCTGAAATCCTACCAACTCGCTAGTGTGTGCCTGAGCGGTCCCCATCAACCTGCTACCTCTAGACATGTTTCTGACACCCTGAGGTGGGATTCTTTTGCTCTCGTGGGTCAGAAGCAAAGCCTGCTCTGGGTGGAGGTGTTTCACACCTTTGCACAAGCAGAAACAGCATAGAAAGGCAGTGAGCCTCAAAGGCTTCCCGTCCTTTGTTATGCTGGCCAGGGCCTCTCCAGCTAGCGGAGATGCTCTCCCCTTGACCAAGCCCCATTTTTGGCGGCAAGATTGATGGTAAAATTAGTAAGCAAGAGAGGTTTGTCCCCTCTCAGCCAGGACCATCCCTATGGAGCCCTGAGCAGAAGTGACCCCCTCTTTTGAGAATCCTCCATATTGTTTTGGAAGACTCTAGCCAATAGGCTTAGGGATATGCCCCCTCCCCAGAGGGGGGGGGCGGACATACCAAGGATGTAGGCACCCTAAAGGTAGGTAGCCCATTGGCTACTACCTTCGGACCCCTGTAACACCCCAAAATTAGTTTTTAGGGGCACCCCTGATCCTTAATACTCAGATTACCGACGACCTACAAAGATGAGGACAAAGAAGAGCTGTGCAGCAGTGAAGTCTGAAGACACCAACTGACTTGTCCCCGCCCTACCAGCTTCTCTGCAGCCCTCAAAGACCCTGCTAACGAAGAGCGACTTGTCCCGCAGTCCAGTGACCTCCAGAGCCCTGGGAGGACTGCCTCCCTTCTAAAAAGACTCCTAATTTCAAGTGGACAGCGGCCTGTCTAGAAGAAAACCAACCTTAAAGACAAAGTGCTCTGCCTGCGGAACTGCGATACCGACTACCTCTGCACCCGATGCCCATAGCCCGAGATCCAGTGGCCCACCGATCCAATAAAAGTTCCCCGGCGATTTAGAGCAAGAGACCACCGTTGACGCCTGGAGCCTCTGCACGACAATACCCCTAACCGCAACCTGCATCGGTAAGCTGACTTCTGACGCCAAAGGACACCCCTGCACCCGGAGCCCCTGGGCCTTGGGGACATCTACTGACTATGACCCGATGCTCCAGCACACCCCAACTTTCTTGTGCAGCTGTAGGTTTCTTTCATTCAGCCTCCTGGCCTGAGCCTGCAGCCTTTTTCCGACATCAAGGTTCTCCATTTGTTTTCATTGGGTGCCCAACACTGTTTTGGCACTCTGCACCCAGCCGCACCTGTGCTGCTAAGGGTGTAAGTTTGGTGCTGCCTTGTGGCCCCCCCATGCTTACCTTAACCCATAACTGGGTTACCAAACCATTCTACTTAACTGTAAGTAGTACCACTTCGATTGTCCCCTTTCTCCATTGGATAACATTGGCGCCAGATCCCGAGTTTGACCTCTGCACCCGACCGCCCCAGTACCACTGGTGGTGCAGTGAGGTCACTTACCTGAACCTTGCTGGTGCTGATTCTTCATCCCAAAATTCAATATCGTAAATCATTTACTTTCCTGCATATTGCTGAATGTGTTTCCTCCCGTAGGATAACATTATATTGATTGTAAAATGCACTGTCGACTTTTTACATTGAAAAACAGTTATATTACAAAACTTTTTTTACTGCAACTAAGTATCTTTGGTTCTATAAAAAAAATATATTAAAAGCAATATTTTTACATCCACTGGTTTCGCATTTAGTCATTGAGTGTATGTAATCATTTCTTGTCTGTGTGTGTGCAACAAATGCTTAGCACTGCCCTCTGATAAGCCTAACTGCTCGCTCACACTACCCACAAAAGAAAGCATTAGTATTATCTACTCTAGCCTCTGTGAAAAGCCTCTGGGGATCCACTGGACTCTGTGCACACTATACCTTACTTTGGTATAGTATATACAGAGCCAGCTTCCTACAGTTATCCCTGAAAATATACTTCCTTTTGTCCCTTTGACATGGGTAATCCACCCCCACCACACAAGAAGTCGGTAAAGAGCCTTGGGATCTAATTTACTAGGAACTCTCCCAGAGACCTCACGTTGCATCTGTGATCTCATCTTGCTTCTTACAACTCCTCAGAATTAAGAAAATACGAAGATTTCTTACTGTAGAGGAACTGGCGCAAGTCATAATTGCCTTGGTAATGTCTCGAATACACTATGCTAATTTCCTCTAGCTGGGCCTTCCCAATTGCCTCACTCATAGGCTCCAAATGGTCCAAAACCAGGCAGCCCAGCTCATCTACTAACTTCCTTGACACTGCCACATTTCCCCAGTGATGGAAAATCTTCACTGGCTCCTGGTTGCTCAGAGATCTACTTTCAAAGCTTGTTGCATCATATTCAAATCCCTTCACATGAAATGCCCAGCCTTCATAAAATCCAGTACCAAAAGTCCATCTCTAATAGGAATGTAAGATCTACCCATCTGCACTATCTATCAATCCCTCACTTCAAAAAGAAAAGGACAAGTGGTTCAGGATTCTCAGTCATTGCCCCTCGCATCTGGAACTCCTTACCCCTGGAATTTAGGACGGCTCCCAACTATGGGAAATTTAGACAGCTCCTAAAAACATGGCTTTGAACGCTAGCCTACAATTAACATCTGCAATGCCAATTGAATTAGGTTACCTCGGCTCCAAGAAACCGTTCGGTGTATGTTTGCTCTACAAATTATTGTAACATAACAGAAGCTCTACGGGATACTGGTTAACAATTAATCTGATGACTTCCATTTAAACACCCCCATGGAAACATCTAACACAAAGATTCATTTTCTGTATGTCTTCTCTATGGTATGCCTGCTGTATCTTTTGGCTATTTGCATAATTTGCATATCTCAGTTACCCTGCTGATCACATCCTTTGCTTTCACACCACACAATTTGATAGCGGTGTAGAGAGTTTCAGGAGTCCAGCTCTCGATGCACATTACCATGCTATTAAATCTGTGGTGTCGTTGACTATCTGCTGTCTTTGTTATATTGTTATAGCCATTCTTACAGCTAAGTGTATTATTATATGATGGCCTTGACTGTTATGTTTTGGACGTTTTGCTCTACGCCTTGCAGTCTGCCCATGGTATTATCGTTATCCGGGGAAATTCCAAACTTAATTGTGTCTTTGTAAAGTGTCTTTAGAAATCAAATGGACTTTCTAAAAATAGCCATGGATGAAAATAGCACAAATTATTTCATGAGACAGCTGTGAAACAAAATTCTGTCTGGTTTCATAAACTATGTCCCTCCTCTTCTAGGATTATTTTCACTATTGCTCAATCTCTGGTTGCTTCTGTAAACTGGGTTAAATCCTGGGATGGGCATAGCTTTCTCAGCTTCTGCAGAGAATGACATCCAGCTCCTCCTATGCCCTGCCAGTCCAAGTTGTGAATGAGGTGATTTCCCCAAGAAGGGCTTTGTTTACAGTCACTGTATTGGGATGTTGACAACAGTGGTGGATGACATGAAGTCTGTATGGGGAACATCATCTTAGAAGTCAATTGTCCAAGGGCAGAAATCAACCTAAGAATTACCAGCAGTCAAAAAGCACTGACTGATTCCTAGGTCTAGCTCTAGAAAGGGAGTCAGTGCAGGGAATCAACAGATCAAGTAATGCAGACGCATTCTCAACTTCTATTTCTATGATGGGGATAAGCTCAAGGAAGAAGACTGATCAAGAAAAGGAGACTTATCCTCATCTTTTATTGGTAGGACAGGGACCAGCTCCGGGAATAAAGTGGGATCTAAAAGTACTAACTCATCTCAAGGTACATGAATAATAATTCCTATTTGTAAAGCGTGGACATTTCACCCCCTTAAGGGTTTCAAGGCGCTGGGGGCCGTCTGGGACATTAAGTCAGCTATTGCCCAGAGTCACATGGCGCTGCGCAGAGCTGCCGCCGGTGATTGAGCCATGAGCCACGCGTCAGACGCTCTGGCCACTGCACCACACCTCTCCCTCTAATGAGTCCAAGGAATTGCCAGAGATTATGAACATCTGACTCATTATTGAATCTCAATTGTTGGGAGGAAATTGTTCAAGGAAATGAAGAGAGCTCAAGAAATGCTGACTCATTCCCAGCTTCTACTTATAGATGTTGACATGCTGCTTACCCTAAGCACATGATCATAGGACTGACATTAATGCTGAAAATGAATAGAGTTCAAAAACCATGGTTACCTGAAAGGTTTCAAGAAATTAAACTGTGAAATAAGATTAATATGCTCAAGCAAGAGGCATTGCTGTTTTACTGCTAAGTTGAAAAACATTTTTGAAAAATAGATTCACCACATCCTTTCGTATTCTGGGTGAGCCTTCAAATGTATGAATAAACAGAGGCATATAATATGTGTGTGACGGGTTCCTATAACTGTCACGGTCTGGCAACTAAGCACCATTCCACTCCCATTCCACTCTTCTATACTCTGCTGGAAACAATTACCCTTCTCTGCCACTGGCAGAGATGAGATGACTGGAATCATTATTCATTATTCATTGTAAATATCAAATATAACCCCCATAGGTGGTAAGAATAAATTAATATCTGGATAGTTTCACATGTTTATCCACACCCTGATCATTGATTTGAAGTAGGGTGACTAGTTTGCTTCTCATTTGCTGGGCTGGCAAGCAGTGCTGGGAATGAGTTGATGTCTGGATGGTATTATTGCTTAGTCCCCACCTTGGTGCTGGGTTTCGAGTCATTGCTAGATGTGTGCCGAGCTGTGGAAAGGGAGGGGCTGATTTAAAACGTTTTTGTGCAGCAATGTACAGCAACCAACGTTGCTGTGTTACGTCAAAAGGTGAGAGAAAAACAGCTGAAAATGTAATAAGATATGACACTGTTTTTCTCTTTCACAGAGGTGTGGCACTTAAGGCTTCCATGTGTGGTGTCTTACCATACTGCCAGGGTGTGTGCTTTCTATCAAGCATACGTTTTGTACTTCAAGAAGAGGGCCAATGCACACTCCCTTGCATCATAGGTAGAGTGCAACAAGTTTTCCATCTACATTGTATTCTTCTGTGAGGACCTCTGTTGGGAGTATAGTGCAACTGCAGCTTTCCATATCAATTTCACTCTTCTGTGAGGACCTCTGTTGGTAGTTTGGGCAACTGCAGCTTTCCATCTCCATTTCATTCTTCTGTGAGGACCTCGGTTGGAAGTATCCTGTAACTGCAGCTTTCCATCTCCATTTCATTCTTCTGTGAGGACCTCTGTTGGAAGTATACTGCAACTGCAGCTTTCCATCTCCATTTAATTCTTCTGTGAGGACCTCTGTTGGAAGTATACTGCAACTGCAGCTTTCCATCTCCATTTCATTCTTCTGTGAGGACCTCTGTTGGAAGTATACTGCAACTGCAGCTTTCCATCTCCATTTCATTCTTCTGTGAGGACCTCTGTTGGAAGTATACTGCAACTGCAGCTTTCCATCTCCATTTCATTCTTCTGTGAGGACCTCTGTTGGAAATATACTGCAACTGCAGCTTTCCTTCTCCATTTTATTCTTCTGTGAGGACCTCTGTTGGTAGTTTGGGCAACTGCAGCTTTCCATCTCCATGTCATTCTTCTGTGAGGCCCTCTGTTGGAAGTATCCTGTAACCGCAGCTTTCCATCTCCATTTCATTCTGCTGTGAGGACCTCTGTTGGAAATATACTGCAACCGCAGCTTTCCATCTCCATTTCACCCTTCTGTGAGGACCTCTGTTGGAAGTATACTGCAACCGCAGCTTTCCATATCTATTTCACTCTTCTGTGAGGACCTCTGTTGGTAGTTTGGGCAACTGCAGCTTTCCATCTCCATTTCATTCTTCTGTGAGGCCCTCTGTTGGAAGTATCCTGTAACCGCAGCTTTCCATCTCCATTTCACCCTTCTGTGAGGACCTCTATTGGAAGTATACTGCAACTGCAGCTTTCCATCTCCATTTCATTCTTCTGTGAGGACCTCTGTTGGAAATATACTGCAACTGCAGCTTTCCTTCTCCATTTTATTCTTCTGTGAGGCCCTCTGTTGACAGTATAGTGCAACTGCATCTTTCAAGGCACCTTTGTATTCTCCTCTGAGGACAACTATTTGACGTACAGTGCAACAAGCTTTCCACTGCTATTGTACTCTCCGGTGTGGACATTAGTAGGCTGCATAGTGACAAACCAGCTTTTCCTCACTGGTCTGAGGCTTTTCTAAAGTACTTTTTAGGACAGCTCCAGTTGTCCCCTCCCCCACATTATAATTTTATGTTACCATACCTATCTTCCTTTTTGTACAAATGCAGTCCCCCATCTTCTGTGAGGACGTCTATTGGTAGTATAACGCCACTGCAGCTTTCCATCTCCATTGTATACTTCTATGAGGGCATCTTTTAGCTATACTGTGCAACGTCAGCTGTCAAGCAATTGGATTCTCCTACGAGGATAGTAAAACTGTCGCTTTCCTGGTTCTGGCTTGGTTGCCAGTAGCAACTGCATGGTGCTCTGGGTAAAATGAGGATCAGCTTTTTACATCTTTGTTTTGTGTTGAGTGTAATGTCTCCTAGTCCACTAACAACAAAAGCAAATAAAAAATTCCTGCTTCCGTGCAAAACGAAAAACTATTCGCACAAACAATCCATGAATGAGATAAAGACATAAATGTATCATAAGAGTGTTTTTTTTTCAGCTATACAATTGTTCATTATGCATTCCACAAAAAGCAAAAGGAGACATCTAATCTGATAGCAAGACGTGACAACAACAACTCCCTGGTGCCTAGTGGGCTTTCTGCCCCCTCCCCCCCGGGGGGTGCTACAATGCTACTGTGGGATGATCCAGGATGTGTTTAGCAATGCCAATGAGAAGTCTGATCTGAGGCCCCTTTCTATATGTATGTAGTATGTATTGAATACAATATGTTTGCCAAAATGGTTCAAGCACCATTATACACCAAACCTAATACTGGTACAAGCACTATTACTCGTAAAACCTAAAACAAATATACATACATTCTCATATTTCAAGGCCAGACCTATTGGCTTTGCCAAAGCTTGTTTGAACTAGTTGTTGTTCTGTCTTTTCTTGTTAGACACTTGAATAGACATTCATCCAGCTTTGTCAGGAGTAGAGTACATAATTGCTCATAGATTTTGTTTCCTGATAGCTGTTATTGGATCTCGACTCAGGAAAGTGAAGCTTTCAGTGGAGTTTAGAATTAATTATAAGGATCTTGGTTGTTACATGGTTTGCACACGAGGATCTGTCAACTAGTATTTGTGAAATGCAGTCTCAAACATTAGTTTGTCAGGAAGGGTATCTAGATCCATTTTTGACAAAGACGCAGATCTAGATATTTTAAGTAAACTTCTGGAAATTTAGGATGCATAGGCTTACTTTTGTAAGTCTGATAGCTTTCATGTCCTGTTCTCTAAGAAGTATTGGGTTCAATTTATTTTAATAGGTCATCTGAAATGCTCATTTTGAATCGCAGGGGGTGGAGCTAGAGATGTTGATTGGTCCAGTAAGTGGAAGGTTGCAGAATTAGCTTCATTTTCATTTTATGTTGTTGGTAGTAGTAAATGCATTTCTTCCAGCGGCGGCTCCTCCGCTACAGCGGAGGAGCGTCGCCCCACTGCTCTCAGAGCTGTGAAAAAAGAAAAAAGAAAAATGGTAATAACATCATTATTATCATTTTATTTTTTGTAGCTGTGGGGATAGGTTAGGGAGCGGCGGGCTGGAGTCACAGGGGGAGGAGTGGTAAGCATACTCTAAGTGTATCAAAGAAGAGGAGGGACCCGCACACTGGCTCCAAAATGGGACTGTGTATCAAAGGATGTGCAGTTCCTAGCAGGGAGTGCAGGGGAAAGGGAGGTCTTTCTTCGTGATGCCCTCACACACCCTGAGGGATGTCATGCTTCATCATTGGGCCATGCTCCTCATCGGGCCGGCGCTGCAATGCCCGACGGGCTCCCGTAAATGGGGCTCTTTGGCGGAGATCTTTTGAAGAAGCCGTAGGGTGCGTGCAGGTGTGAGGGCTGGGTAGTGCACAAGTGAGTGGGTTTAAAATAAGTATGGAGCAGTCCTATTCAAATCTAATTTATTCGCTAAGGTAGTTCCAGCTTAGTTAAAATGTGTTGAAGCCCTAAGTGGATGCAATGTTCCTAAAGGGCTATCGCGTTGTAGTAGGTCAACATGTTTCGTGCCCGGTCTGCCCCTAGCAGGTCATGTGGCACTTCATCAGGACCAAAAAGTGAGTGGTGCACTACCATAGGTCTGGTTCCCTATATGTGGTATGATATCCAGATGTGGTAGAGTGATACCCTAGTAGACTTATACTGGGGTAATATAGACATATAGAAAGGGAGAAAGGGAGAAAAAACAACAACAAAAATGGAGAGTTTAAAAAGGAAAGTCGGCGCGGTGCTCTTGGGAACATTAAACAGTACAAACGGCTGTGGTGTAGCTGTCAAGTGGCTTGCGCATTGTACTCTTTGAAAGCTCAATTGGGTACACGACGTCAAAGTAATTTTATATATTGGCGCGACGGTGCCACTAGAGGTAAAAGGTGACAGGATTTGACAGATATCCACTCACACGGTATGTGGTAATACATATATATATCAGAAGTGCATGTAAGGCGTCTCATGTGCAAGTAGAGACGCCCTAGGTTTCACTATGTAGATGAACACCATCATGGCCATCTTCAATGCGGGCTATGAGCGGCACATGCGTGTTCCCGCAAGGGTGTACTGGCTTGTACTCATGTGGGTTGCCCCTGAATGCGTGCGTTATAGTGCTAACAACATGGTAGCTGGTTCCCAACTTAGCGTTATGCTAAAAAAGCATCTCAGGTAAAACGCAATGCAGGTAAAAAGAAAGGTGGAACCCAAAGACTATTTAACACGTAACATCGGTGTGCACGTGAGTGCGAGATGCCTCACAAGTGAGTGGTAACCTGGAGGTATACAGCTACTGATTTGGGCGTGCCTCGTGCCGGATGTTTTAACGAAACATGGGTGTGCACGTAAGTGCGAGAAGCCTGTCAAGTGAGTAATGACCTAGAAATAAGCAGCTTCTACTTAGGGCGTGCCTGGTGCCGGATGGTCCCGGGTGAGGTTTTAACTGTATAGCGATCATTCGCACAATACATTAAACGCACACAGTGGTGAAGGCGGTAGGTTAAAGGTATCACTGCAGTGCAGCGTGCCAGAAGGGCGGTATGGGGACAGTGTAGCACAAAACAAAACAACTCACCCCCAGTATAGGAGCCTACAGCTTTACGGGGAAGGCAGAGCACGTCGTTGCTCTGAGGCTGTAACAAAAGTTAATTACAGCGTCAACAAAACTGGTCAAATACATCGCTTACCGGTGTTTCCATGGTGCAGGTGTTTACTCACGGAAGGGTGGCAGGCAACTAGCGAGATCCCTACCCTTGCTCCGGGCCCCGTATCGGCTGCTTCCGGGTCCGGAGTATTTGTCAGCAGAACGTGCGTCGAAGGCGTCTGAAGGCTAGAGGGATAACCCAGGCGGCCATGTTGGAAGTATAAATCTCAACAAAACTTTATTGATTATCGCTGTTAACGTGATGTCTGGGCAAAAAGTGGTTATATTTACTCAATAAAGTCCGGAAAAATGAATTTGAATATGGTGCGTTGTCTAATCAACAAACCTACGTGTCATACAGGCATAAAGGTTAGCAATGTAGCATCAAGGTGAGGGTGCATAGGTCTAGGTGTGCATTATGTCGGGGACCTAGCAACACCCAGGTCATGTTAATGGGTGGAGTGGCTGTCAACATAAAGTGCAGCGATCATACTGTCAAGGTGCTAAAGGACATAGTATAAATATCAATATTACTTAGATTATCGATTTTAAAGCGGTTTCTGGTAAAAACCGGCTATATTATCTCAATGGGGTCTGGAGTAGCCGTATGTTGATGGTAGAAATATGGTGCGTTGTGTATACTAAAAATGCTACATGTAACATAGGCGTCTAAGTAATGGTTTTCATCGTGTGCGCACTAATTGTGAAGGTGCATCGGTCTAGGAGTACATCATGTCGGGGACCTAACATCGCCCAGGTAGTGTCGACTGGTGGAGTGGTTGTCAACATAAGGTGTAAGCGCCTTGCCTGGTTGGGATATAAGGATATGCACGCCCCTTATCGGGTTAGTTCCGCCCCAAACTGTCATGGTGCTACAGGTATGGGAAAGTGTTGCAAATGAAGCAACATCTTTAACGGTTTAGTTCTGCACAAGGAATATCGTCATTGAGGCCCCGGGTGTCAGATGATAGTTTAAATACCCAGCCTTGTTCCTTCCTAAACAGAGCCTCTTTTGTGATGTTTGGGAAGGCTTCCAGAATGGTCCAGTTTAGGTCATTTGGGGTGTGATTGTGTTCCGCATAGTGTGCACACATCTTTGTGTTTGTCTTCCTACATCTGATGTTGCTTCTATGTTCTGTAATCCTTGTTTTTGCTGGGCGAGTTGTCATGCCGATATATTGGAGGTGGCAGGGGCAAGTGATTAAATAAACGCAGTTGCGAGTATCACAATTAGTGTGTTTATTTTGCCTCCATGTCCACGTGTTAGTAAGTGGGATTGTCTTAGTTGCTTGGGTGAGCGGACAGACTACACATTGTCCACAGGGGTAGTGGCCCGTGACTGGCGGCAGGTTCCATAGCGTATTAGGAGGTGGTGGTGCAATCCCTCTGGGTCTGGTGTTGATGAGAAGGTCTTTGATGTTGGAGGTGCGTTTGAAAGCGAACCTAGGCTTACTCAAAGGCTGTTCTCCTACTTGGAGAATTTTCCAGTGTTTATTGATGACCCTTTTTATCATGTTGGATTCTGATGTGTAGGTAGTAACACATGTAATAAGGTCCGATTTGGGTTTGGTGTTTGTTTCAAGTAGAGCCAGTCTGTTGGTGTTCCGGGCTCTTTTCTGGGCATTATTTATTTTGTTGATTGGATATTGTCTACGCGCTAGGTGACTACTCAATTCAGAGGCTTGTCTTTTGAAGTCCTCCACATTACTACAATTTCTGCGTATGCGCAAAAACTGCCCGTAGGGGAGGTTTTCCCTAAGTGCTTTAGGGTGGAAGCTTTGGTAGAGTAGTGGACAGTGACTGTCAGTCGGTTTTTGTAAGTGATAGTTTCCAGTCTGTTTGGTTTTCTGATAATCAGAAGATCAAGGAAGGAGAGTTCTATTTCAGAACTGTTGGCTGTGAATTTAAGGTATGGATTAAGGCTGTTAATCCAAGTGAGGAAAGCAGGGATGTTGTCACTGCTGCCTTTCCAAAACACCAGGATATCGTCTATGTAGCGTCGCCACAATTGGACGTGGTCCAAGAAAGGGTTGGAGTCCATGAGCATGTGCCTACCCTCAAAGTCCGACATGTACAGACACGCCAGACTTGGGGCAAACGTACTGCCCATGGACTTCTCCTGGGTCTGGTGAAAGAGACGCTCCTCAAATTGAAAGAAGTTTTCAGTTAACGCGATGTGTGCACATTCCATGATGAAACTGATGGGGGTAGGTGAGGTCCCTGGGTTGTTGCGTAGGATTTCCTCCACTACCTCAAGTGTGATCTGTTGGGGAATGTTAGTATAGAGGTCCTCTACGTCTAAAGTTAAGAGGACATCTGGTAGAGTACCCTCTTGGTTGGTTAACTTAATTAGCTTTGGGACGTCTCTAGTATCCTGGAGGAAAGTGGGTGTAGTTCGGACCAACGGTTGGAAGAAATGGTCGCAAAATTTGGAAAGGGGTTCCAAGACTGACCCTATGCCCGAGACAATAGGTCTTCCAGGGGGGGGGGGTTTACCCCTTTGTGGATTTTGGGCAGAGTGTAAAAATAGGGCAGTCTTGGATTGTCGCTGGTCAGGAAGTCAGCCTCGTTTTTAGTGATCCATCCCTGGTTGAGAGCTGCAGAAACCAATGAGTTGATGCGGGTGATGAGGCGTGGTGTAGGGTCTTGAGTGAGGGGGCTGTAGTAGTGGTCATTCTGGAGTTGGCGCAGGCATTCATGCCTGTAATCTGTTGTGGCCATGATCACGATTGCTCCGCCCTTGTCAGCCTCCTTGATGGTGATCGTCGGGTCGTTGGCCAGTTTTTTGATTGCCTCAGCTTCTGCTTTCGATGTGTTTGAGAAACTTTTGCTGGTGCGTTTTTCTGCTATTTCTTTCAGGACAGCTCTCTCGAACGTCAGGATCTCCGGGGGGACCATGCTGGAGTTGGGGGTAAAGGTGGAAGGTTTTCGTAGGCCAGTGTCTTCTGGTGTCGATTCTGGTTGATTACCGAAGAAGGCTTTTAGGCGTATTTTCCTGAACAAACTTTGAAGTTCGCAGTTGGTGCGAAAATTGTCGATATTGGGCGTGGGTACAAAACCCAAACCGTGTTTGAGTACGGTGGTCTCTATGGTAGTAAGTGGTCTTTCTGAAAGATTCACAATCAGTTTTTCTTCTCCACATGGCTCCTCAATTCCATATGCATTTGTTGAGTTTGATCCTGCCATTGCACCTGTTTCGGTTGCTGCTTACGGGAGCCCGTCGGGCATTGCAGCGCCGGCCCGACGAGGAGCATGGCCCAATGATGAAGCATGACATCCCTCGGGGTGTGTGAGGGCATCACGAAGAAAGACCTCCCTTTCCCCTGCACTCCCTGCTAGGAACTGCACATCCTTTGATACACATACTCTAAGTGTGCATGATGGTTTTTATGGCTGTCTTAGGCAAGCCAAACAGACATGCGCACTTTGCATGTTCCCCACCGGGCTGTAATGCACAGCCTGGGTGGAGAACATGCACAGGCTCCCTGTCCCATCTGAGCGCCGAACCACATCACTTAAACCAATCACAACGCTGCATTGCAGCGTTGTGATTGGCTTAGGGGAGTGTGTGTGCTTCCTGCTTCCGGGACTCACCAGGAAGAGAAACAGCGACGGAGGAGAGACGGCGGCCATGAAAGGTAAGTGGTTTTTTATAGTTAGTTTTTTTCACCCTCACTCCTCCCCGTCCAGCCACCCCCATCCCCTGCGAGCCGCCACTAATGTCTGGAATACAGGTCTATCAATGTACCTGATCTTGCATGTGGTGTACAGCCCCATTTCAGTTGTTGGGTTTATATTACCTGTTGGAAGTGTTTTCATATGCAGTGTGCTGCTTCGTAGATTTTATTGGTCAACATTGATGCATTTGTGGTAAGCCTGTCCTTCTGCAAGCTCTGACACTGTGGGTGTCATGAAAGTTATGTTTCATACAAAGGATCTTTCTGAGGGTAGGCAAATGCAAGCTTTAGAAGCAGCGTAGAAGTATGGAGGAGAGCGGCTGGCTTAGAGTGTTTAGAAACCTATATGAGATATTGACAGTGCACATTGCCAGTTGTTAATCCTTTTGCAGTGTTTTTTTGTTGTCGCTCATACAAGGAAAGTGGGCAGGAGAATGTAGGATTACGGATGTTGAGTATATGTGCAGGTAGATGGGTAATCTGTGTGTTATTTTGAAAATGGCTGTAGGGTCAAAAGTCCCTAGTGCTTGGTCCATGTGACAGACTGCTCCTCAACTACAAATTGATTGCATACCCCAGATAAATTTCAACAGGTCAAACTTTTTTCTAAATATTTTTCTATTAACATTTTCCACAATGAGTCAACAATGTTACAGGAACGTCAGTCGGAGCAAAGTTCAAAAGACAGGTTATCTTGCAATTTTGGCTCACCCACACAACACCTTTGGTCCTTTTCACCACCCAGCCCCCTGGACCCCAAAGTACCCCGTGCAGTACCCAGTCCTAGGTTCAAAATACCTCATAAGCAGACACACGTTGGTCTTCAGGTCAGGTCTGCCGCCGAGTCAGGCGTTGTAATCGGGGCCATCAGTTCCTGTCATGTAGTTCCTACAAATCTATATAGGATCTGCGTGTTTAGGCAACATAAACTAGGGGATTGGTGTCCAGATTGATTCCAGATACCCCCAAAGGATATGTTAGTCTGTAGACCAGCTAGCTCACAGTGCCACTATGAGCCCCTCTTACCAAGGAGCGAATAGTTTCTGGCAACTATTGAACATGACAACCCTGACCCCTCAAGGATCGTGGAAACAGTACAGTACTTTCGCTCAGTCACTCGTGCTCACTTTGTCTCAGAGAGATACACAGAATAAACAATGGGGACATTTTCAATAAGCATGTATTGAACCAACGTCATTCTAGTGTAAAATACGTGTGCTGCAACAACCATGAGACAGAAACAAATATATACGGTTATAAGCACCAGCAGAGTAAAGAAAAGGTAGAATTCTACCATAGTGCTAAAACAATGAATATAGGCAGGCATATAGATACATGATACTAATAATGCGTACTCCTACGATGCCAACCCTAACTAGATGTACCTAAGTGTACCTAGCATGTATGTAGGTGTAAAGCCAAGAATCCCCTTAGGATAAAGCCAACCCCATTACCTGATGTGGGAGAGCGAGGGACCCCATCTTGGTCTCAAGAAGGACTCCCCGCGAGGGATGTCAGAAAACTGCGTGCTGGAGTGTCTGCATACAGGAACTTCAGCGTCTCGCGTCAGCGAGTCAGCATGGAAGCCTTTTTCTCCTCTGGTTTGCCCAGCGCAGATGTAGTGCTTATATACCTGAAAGGTACCCTCAGGGGTTCTACCTAGAAGTGTACTATGGGCATGTCGGGCAAGGATGACGATAGAGGTGACCCTTATACAGAGTTAATATGCAGAAGATGGTAATCCTGCTGCGATACTGAGAATCCTCATGCATAATACATGAGGCTAGTTTTTGGAGAAAACCACACGACAGTCATATAGCACCTAAATAGGTAAATGGTCAGCGCCAGACCCGTTCTGTAGAACAATGGGAGGACAGATGTAGGTAAAAGGTTGTGTAACTGCCTAGGTCTATATTGGGGTACATTGGGGTTCATAACATTGCTGAAAAATCCCTGCCCATTCAAAGCAATCTTTCTCTATTTTGTTGTCAGTTTGGACCTCCCGCATCCAGCGCTCTTCCGCCAGTGCCCATTCCCCCATGTCCCTGCTCCACTGTGCATAAGTAGGTCCCTGTGGGGACGTCCACCAAACAGCAATCCATCTATTTGCTAGTACCAGCCCCAATAATGCAATCTTATAGAACACCTTGCTGCCCTTCGGGTCGGTATTAAATGTAGCAGAGAATGCCTTGCCGTGCTTTATATTTCTATGTCCATCACCTATTGAAGCCGGTGGGTAACCCTGCTCTAGTAGGCTGTCATGTCTGGGCATTCCCATGATAAATACAGAAAATCTGCTTCAGCCTTCGCACATCTGGGACAGGCACCCGATCTGGTCTTATATATTCCGTGCATTTTCTTTGGTGAGAGATAGGCCTCATGCAAAACATAGAAAAGTGCCAAATTGAGGTGTGCATTACTAGAAATCTCTCTTACCAATGTGCAAGCTCTTGACCAGTCACCATCTGTCAGAGTGTCCCCCAGGTCTCCATTCCACCTCTGCCTGGCCACCAACTGGGTCACCGGTCTATCAACCCGCAGCACCCTATATTATCGTATAATGAGCCCTTGAGTGGCTCCTTCATCTAAAAGTACCTCCAAAGTGAGTATGGGCCGCGGGCCTGTGGAAATCTGGGCTGTATGTCACTGTCCGTTTTCGTGAGTTTTGCAAAATGTAAGAACTGGCCAGGTCCTACACTGAACGCTTCACGTGCCTCCTCAAACGTAATGCACGTTTCCCCTGGGTAAAAGTCCCCCAACATTTTGCAACTACCCCTGATTCACGCTGTCATAGACATGACCTGCCTGATCTGCAAAAATGGCCTCAACCACCATAGCGGTAAGCGCATGGAGAAGGTAGCCCAGCGCAACATCCGATGGATTACCGAGTTCCACATACGTGCCATCTCCTGCACTATATATGGGCAATGTGCAGGTGCCCAAGCTCCTGCCATTTGACAGAGGGCCAGCTCATCCGCTCCCACCATACCTGCCAGAAGCTCCTACTCCGCATTAGGGCCCTCAGCACACCAATGTGCTGCATTTTGCAATTGTGACGTTATGCAGTACAATTCAATGTCCGGTAACCCAAGCCCTCCATTATCCATGTCCAGCTTAAGCACCCGAAGTGCTGCTGCATTTGCCGGCCCAGACCAGGAACACCCATAGGCTGTCCAATTTCTTAAATGTTGATCAAGCTATAGCGCACTGCATTTTCTGCAGCACATACAGACAGCGAGGTAGGAAGACCATTTTGTAATTACCACCCTACCTGTGACCGGTAAAGGCAGTTTATTTTAGAAAGCTACCAAAGCCTCTAGCGCCGCCAAAACTCTGTCCATATTATAGTCATACTGCTTCTTGGCCGTGTATGCCACTTGCATACCCAAGTAGTGAAAACTGTCCATTTCCCAGCATAGGCCAAGGTCAGGGAGTGGGCCTGCAATATATCCTTCCCTTCCCGAAATAGGGACGATCAGGGACTGGTCCATAATCACACTGAGGCCCGACAATCACGCGAAGTTGCATTCTGCATTCAGTAGAAGAGGCACTGCCTGCGCCAGGCTCCTTAAGTACACCAAAGCATCATCTGTGTAGAAGGACACTATATGCTTGGTGTCCCCACCTGTATCCCCAAACCCCACATAAAAATTCGCAAATGCTGCACCATTGGCTCTATAGCCAACGCGAACAGAAGGGGGAACAGGGAGTAACCCTGGCTGGTACTCGGTCGTATCTTGAACTTCTTGGAGAGAAGCAGCCCCTAGCAAACTCTGGCTGAGGGCTCAGAATATAGTAGGGCTATCCATTTGAGTATCCACACCCCCAAGCCAGCACAAGACAGCACCACCCACTGGAATTCCCAATCAACCGTGTCGAATGCCTTCTCTAAATCTAGTGCTACCACTGTCATTTCTGATGGGGAATCCTGTACAGAATGCATGACAAGCGTGAGTCTGCACATGTTTAGAAAGGTGCTCCTCTGGTGGATAAACCTGCATTGATCTTTATGTATAAGCTGACCAATTACCCCTCGCAGCCTGTTAGCTAAAATCTTAGAGAGGACCTTCACATCCACATTGATCATGTGGCACTGTTTTCATTTGCTAGTTCCTGCAAATCGGTCAGGAGTGGCATATCTGATGCGGTCAGATTAAAAAAGGGAGGGCTAGTTGTTGGAGGTTTAAGCTGTTTTGTTGTCTCCTCCGTCATTGTATTCTTGTTTTGGAGAAAATATTTCTTTAGTTTAAGTTTTCTTATGCTTTTGAAAATATCAAGTCTAGTTGTTGCGTAGTCAAATGAACTTACAGGGCAGTAGGAAAGCCCTAGTGCTAGCAGTTGTTCCTCTGCTTTATTAAGATCGATGTCTGTAAGGTTGATAATTGTTTGACTACTACTGTGCGTTCTCTCTATTGGCGTCTCCAATTGCGCCTGGTTTGTCGTGTTTGCTGTTTCTTTGGTTCTTCGTGATTTTGCTTTTCGCCTTTCGCGGTGTTTGATAGATCGACTTTTGGTTGTCTGTTTAGTTGTGTTCTTGGGCGCAATGTATTGCGCCGTTCGTAGACTAAAAAATCCACCTCCTCCGCTAGTGAAATCTTGGCCGGTATTTGTTTGTTAGCCTGAATGCGGTCATTCGCTTCAGTTTCACTTTCTGGTGCTGAACTCAATTCCGAGTTGGAGGTTGTCCTGGGCCCCGCTTTACTGCTTGCCATATTGTCTCTACCAGCTCCTGTTTCGCCATATTTTGAGACTTTTAGAGCATTGTATTTCTTGGCAAAGGTGAATATGCGCCCTGTTTCATAGTCTGTACGATTACGATGGAATTTATACGCCTTCCTTTCACGAATTTTGTCTTCCTCTTTTTTAAGTCTTTTAGTCATTTCATCTTTAAGTTTAACTATTTCATCATTCGATCCCATTGCTCTTAGTTCCGCATTTAATGTATCGATTTGTTCTTGTAACTTGATACGGTCTTTTCCCGCATATTTAACTAAAATGAAAATAAGACGCCTAGATGACTCCAGGTTAGTTTCAGCCCACTCCATCATTTCACGATCCGGATTCTCATAACTGGGGGCTGTTAAAATTCGTAACCCCCGCGGTACTCTGCCTACATCTAAATAGCGTTGAAGGGATTTGGCCTCCCACCATTTATTTTGTTCAGACTTCATTAATTTTTCCTGGATCTCATCTCTGGTCAATGCAAGGTCTAACATACCCCATTGTGCTGGGTCTAACACATGCAGTTCCAGCCACCTAAGGAATTACTGCACTGCACACCCAAACCAGACAGCTCGCTGAACATGCACTTGGCCAAGATATTGTTGTAGCTCCCTGTTAGTCATGGTTTCAGTCGTGTCAAATCTGTCATGCTCTAGCCACAATGAAAACATCTGAGAGCTCGGCCTCTCTGTATGGAGTAAGTAAGCCAGGCAGCGCCCAAGGCGGTCACCCTCCTTCTGCAGCAACTGGCAATATTCCCTCAACGTAAATTTATCAAGCCTGTCCTAGGTCTCTCCCACCTCCCGCTGGGCCTCCAACACTCTGCCTTGCACGAACAGGTCCCCCTGATCCTCCCTCTGGGCACCAGCCAGTGCATCCTCCCAGTCCCGGAGCTCCCTCTCCAACTGTTGCTTGATTCTGCATACTCTAGAAAGACATTCACCTCTCAATACCACCTTCAGGGCGTCCCACTCGTTAGCCCTGGTTCCTGTGCTCCCCCAGTTGACCACTAGGTATCTCTCCAAGGTGTCACATATCTCTGCTTGGAATACATTATCCCGCAGCGCTTTTGGGCGCAGCTTCCACATGGGGAGAGGTGAGACCACCGTTCCCCACGAATATGTCAAGAACACAGGAGCATGGTCCAACAGGAATCGCCCCAGGTGGTCAACCGCAGTCACCCTGTCAGCCAGTTCATGCAATAGAAGTATTCTGTCTAATCTACTACTCATGTCATGTGTAAGTACACTCCCTACCTCTCTGGTGGGTTTCTCTCCACACCTCCACACAGTCCACCCTTCGCATCTTCTCTCTCAGTGACTCTGTCATATTCGGTTCTGTGTTTCGTTTAGGGGGGAACCTGTCCATGTCCCCATCTAGGATACAATTGAAGTCACCTGTCCAGAAGAGAAGCATCTCCAGGCTTAGTAGGAGTACCTCAAGCACCCTCCCCAAAAAACCCTTGTCATCTCAGTTAGGTGCATACACATTGAGGAAGCTGATATCTCGTCCATCCAGAGTCCCCAAGAGAAATATATACCGACACTTCGTCATCTGCAAACATCTCTTGCATTCTGAAGGGTATCCCTGGAGCTATCTATGTGGCCACCCTTCTTGAATAGGATGAATAGGTCAAAGCATACAGTTGCCCCCTCCATTTCTTCCTCAACTTATCAGCCTCAGTCTCTACTAGGTGTGTCTCCTGGAGGAGTGCAATTCCCACACGATGTCGTGTAAAGTAAGTATGGACCCTATATTGCTTCATCTATTCTCTAAGGCCCCATACATTGCAAGTAAGAATATTTACTTCGTCAGCAATAGGTGTCCATGCCAACCCTTGTTCCCACTTCCGGAGGCTCCCACCATCCCTCCTGCAACCTGTGCCTAGGACTCGATCTCCCGCCACTCCGTCTGTATTCAAGGACTCGGTGTGTTTGTGTTGTGTCTGTGAACTCACTCTATCCATAAACCAAAACTAACCAAAAAGAACCCCAAAGCCAGTCCAATTCTCAGCAACCTCCCCCCAGATAAACATTGACACATACTCCCCAATGATGCTGCCCCATTTGAGATGCCACTGAGCACTTCTCCCTTACTATCTCAGTGTAGCATCTACAATCCCGTGGTGGTCAACACAGCAATAATATTAAACAAAACAGTATAACACATCGGACACCCTATTGGGGCACAGATTGTCTGCCAGCCTAGACCCGCTGCCCCTTGCACTCCCAGATCCCCCAACAACCTTAAGATGCCCCCAATATGAGGAGGCCAGCCACAACCTGTAGAAATAGAAAGTAGCAAGATAATCACAATGTTAGGAACATAAACAACCGGTGAGAAGGAGTGGCCCGGCACAGTGCTCCCTCTTCGCTTCGTGTAAGTATGTTCATATAAAGGTTAGAGCCCCCGGCAGCACTAGAAGTCAGAATGCAGGCAATCACCTGCCCAATATGTCTGGATGAGAAAGCAGGGGCATAATTATTACAGCATAAAAAAAGAATCTTAACCAAACACCGCACTTACTTCAAGGGTCTCTTTCCATCCAAGTCCCCCAGCCATTGAGGGGTACCT